>JAWQRP010003150.1:0-13928 GCA_033557875.1 Quadriops clusia | reverse complement strand
CTCATTTTTTATTATTTCAAATTTTTCATAATACTACTGTGTATAAGTGTAAAACAAAAAATATTTTATATATTTATTAGTCGCTTCAAAAAAAAAATTTATTTTTATGCCTATTTTTCCGAGCGTCAAGGTGGTGTAACCCCTTAATTGAATTTGAAGCAATTGGATACTTTATACTTTAAAATTTTAAAGCTAAGAAAATTGAGGAGATGGTCGTTTTCCACATGCACGAAAGGAACTAAGTGCGAGCTTTTATTTCGAGAAACGCGCGCAAATTGAATACTCGGAACGCTTTTCCTAAATGTAGGAAATTTTTAAGTTGCGACATAAAGACACTTTCGTAAACGCATTACGGCCATCCAAACTTTTTATGCTATTGCGTAACTTCGCGGGCATGGCCGCGGACGGCGCGATAAACCGGGGGACCGGGCCTTAGCCCCTCTCTTCATTAAGGGATGGTAAGTGTAAACAGGGCCCTGGAGGTGCGCAGTTTGCACACCGCCAGTCTTTCTAATGAAACCGCGGATATAAAACATTCCATGATTAGTCCAATCGGCTGCTCGGCGCGGCGAGCCTCGGGAAATTCGGGAAACCTCAGCCTCTTCATTCTCCACAACGTCCTCATCTTCCTCGGTTTCCTCAGCCTCCTCAGCCACCTCAACCTCACCGACCCTCTCGTCATCCTCATCCTCCTCAAACCCTTCAACCCCCTCAAACTCCTCAACCCCTTCAACCCCCTCAACCCCTTCAAACCTCTCAACCCCCTCAACTTCCTCATCCTCCTCAACCCCTTCGACCCTCTCAACCCCCTCATCCGCCCAACCTCCTCAACTTCCTCATCTCTTCACAGCATCACAGCAGCCACAGTTGAGATCAGACGTCACGGCTAGTTGAGCTCTCTGATTATTACCCGTCCTACACGCCGCAGAGAACGTCTTGTCTGCTCTGCGGAGGCTTATTGCTGCCGAATTGTCATTCTAGATTAAATGAAACACTTGCGTCCAATTTGCCCGGGCCGGGCTGTTAAGTTTCTCGCCGGAGTTAACCTCCTCACGTTAACCTCAATTACGGAAGCGATTAGGTGATTCCATGATTTCATATCGACGCCGATGCATAGTATTCGCGTTTCCAAACTTGCCAAACTCTCTATGGCCTTTCGAAATTGTACAGAAGTAAATGAGTTTCAATCATTTCGCAAACGAAAGCTAACGAAAGCACCCTCCCCATCAGGGTGAAAAAAAAACAAAGCAACTCTTTAAGCAAACACATGAGCAAGATCTGTCTTCATAAATCAACCTTATCTGAAATGAAACCCAGTATTTATTAGGCGAAGGCTTAAGAAAGTTGCTGCGGAGTTACCGCCAACAGTTGCCGCCAAAAATTGCCACTAATACTCACCAGTATACGCAGAAACCACCAAAAAGCCAGCGAGCCTACGTTAATTGTAAAATAGCAATTTGAATTTTCAATTTCCGAAGTCTATTTCGCGTGGCTTGCAATACGTAATTTATGCTGTGTTAACAGGTAATTAACGGCAACGTGCGATAGCGGCGACGAGCATCGCGACGACGAGCATCGCGACAACGACAAGCATCGCGATGGCGACGAGCATCGCGACGGCTACGAGCGTCGCGACGCCGACGCCGACGTCGTCTAAGGGAGAAGAGAAGTCCTCCTCTATTAGTTATTTATCGCGAGCCGTTCCGCCGCTGGCAGGGCTGGTTCGGCGGGTTGGCAGGGCCGCTTTAGCCGGTTGGCAGGCCTGCTTTAGCGGCCTCCTCTTATGTGCCAAATTTAATTAATAAGACATCTACGCAAGCGGGCCCTTTGAGAGCCAGCGGCACGGTTTCTGCATATTAAGCCGGTTATTTCCTCGAGGAAGTTAAAAAGCGCTAAACTGCATACCAAGTTGTCCGCCTCAGTGTGCGCCGCGGCGCAGGATTAAATTAAATATATTGCCTGGGAGCAGGACGTTTCTCCTTTTTTAAGATAAGGTCACGTAGGCGCTACCGTTTCGTTCGTTAATCTTATCAGGAGGTGGCCCTAATTCTCGCACTTAGCATTTTCGGATGTTTTTTTTTCTGCGAAATCCTTTCTAACAAGGTAGACTTCATGAGAGTGTTTTCGGACAATAGCGACAGAAATTTGCAGGCTTTCTTATGTTATGCTATGTTATCTAGTTCTAATTCTGAAGCCACGAAATATTTATTGATATTACGTAAAGATATGATTAGTTAGTTAATTATTAGTCACGAACACAATTATTGTAACATGAAAATATCCGTATCCTGTTTGCTTAATAAAATCATCATTCTCCAGTGTTTTATTGTTATTACAATATTAATTTTTATTATATTAATTATCTCTTATTACATTTGTTCCTATTATATTAAAAATAATAATAATTTTAAAGATATTGGACAATTTAATTCTTATTACATGTGGTGTTACATTAACAATAATAATTTTTAAAATATTGCACAAGTTTCTCAAATTATGGGCACGATGAGTTTCTATCATTTAATTTTTAATTTCAAGTTGTTTTCTTTAATTTATATTATATTAATTAATGTAATATTAATTTTTATAACATTAATTTCTATTATATTAATTCTTATAATATTGATCTTTATTATATTAATTCTTATTAATTTGTTCGTACTATTTTAATAATAAAAATTTTTAAAACATTGGGCAAGTTTCTCAAATTATGGGCACGTTGAGCTCGCTCGCTTCGCTCGCTCGCCGCCTCGCGCCTTCGGCGCTCGTTATTTAATACACTTCACTGGAGTTTCTGCCATTTAATTTTTAATCTAAAGTTGTTTTGCATTTCTATCGTATCCTTGATATATAATTCTTATAGTATTAACTTTTGTTATATTAATTCGTGTAATATTAATTTATATTCTATGAATTCTTGTAATATTAATTTATATTATATTAATTCATGTAATATTAATTTATATTCTATGAATTCTTGTAATATTAATTTATATTATATTAATTCTTGTAATATTAATTTATATTATATTAATTCTTGTAATATTAATTTATATTATATTAATTCTTGTAATATTAATTTTTATTAGATTAATTCTTGTAATATTAATTTTTATTATATTAATTCTTATAATATTAATTTTTATTATATTAATTCTTATAATATTGATCTTTATTATATTAATTCTTATTAATTTGTTTGTACTATTTTAATAATACAAATTTTTAAAACATTGGGCAAGATTCTCAAATTATGGTCACTTTGAGCTCGCTTGCTTCGCTCGCTCGCCGCCTCACGCCTTCGGCGCTCGTTTTTTAATACACTTCACTAGCTTTTCTGCCATATAATTTTTAATCTAATGTCGTTTTGCATTTTTATTGTATTCTTAATATTAACTCTTACAATATTAATTCTTGTATGATTAATTATTATTATATTAATTCTTATAATATTGATTTTTATTATATTCTAATAATATTAATTTTTATTATATTAATTTTAATAATATTCATTTCTATTATATTAATTCTTATAATATTAATTTTTATTATTATTATTATTATAGTAATTCTTATAATATAAACATTTACTATATTAATTCTTATAATTTCAATTTTTATTACATTTATTTTTATTATATGAATAATAAAAATTTTAAAGATATTGCACAAGTTTCTCAAATTATGGACCCGATGAGCTCGCTCGCTCGCCGCCTAGCGCTTTCGGTGCTCGTTTTTTAAGACACTTCACTGGAGTTTCGGCCATTTAGTTTTTAATCTAAAGTTGTTTTGTATTTTTATTGTATTCTTTATATTAATTCTATTAATATTAATTCTAATAATATTAATTCTTATAACATTAAATGGTAGAAACTCCAGTTTACTGTACTAAAAAACGAGCGTAGACGGCGCGAGGCGGCGAGTGAGTGAAGCGATCCAGCTCATCGTCCCCATAATTTGAGAAACTCGTCCAATATTTTTAAAATTAATATTGTTAATATAATAAGAACAAATGTAATAAGAATTACTATAATAAAAATTAATAGTATAAGAATATAATTTATATAAGAATTAATATAACAAGGATACAATGGAAGTGTGAAACAACTTAACATTAAAAATGAAATGGTAGAAACTTCAGTTTAGAGTAATATGAATCAATTTACCTACAAATAATTAATATTATAAGAATTAATATAATAACAAATAATATTATAAGAATTAATATATGAACGATACAATAAAGATTCAAAACAACTTTAGATTAAAAATGAAATGGTAGAAACTCCAGCGAAATGTCTTATAAAACGAGCGCCGAAGGCGCGAAGTAGCGAGCAAGCGTAAGCGAGCTCATCGTGCCCATAATTTGAGAAACTTGTCCAATGTTTCAAAATTATTATTATTATCCAATATTTCAAAATTATTATTATTAAGATAGTACGAAGAAATTAATAAGAATTAATATAATAAAACATAATATTATAAGAATTAATATAAAAAATGAATATTATAAGAATTAATATAATAAATATTAATATTACAAGAATTAATATAATAAAAATTCATATTACAAGAATTAATATAATAAAAATTAATATTATAAGAATTAATATAATAAAAATTATCATTACAAGAATTAATATAGCAAAAAATAATATTATAAGAATTAATATATGAAGAATACAATAAAGATACAAAACAACTTTAGAACAAAAATGAAATGGCAAAAACTCCACTGGTGTCTTATAAAACGAGCGCCGAAGGCGCGAGTCGGCGAGCGAGGGAAGCGAGCGAGCTCATCGTGCCCATAATTTGAGAAACTTGTCCAATTAAAATCCAATCAAAATTATTATTATTAAAATAATACGAACAAATTAATAAGTAATATAATAAAATGAATACTATAACAATTAATATAATAAAAATTAATATTACAAGATTTAATATTATAAGTATTAATATAAATTAAATTCTTGGGTATATAAAATTAATATTACAAGAATTAATATAATAAAAATTAATATTATAAGAATTAATGTAGCAAAAAATAATATTATAAGAATTAATATATGAAGAATACAAAACAACTTTACGTTAAAAATGAAATGGCAGAAACTCCAGTGAAGTGTTTAAACAACGAGCGCCGAAGGCGCGAGTCGGCGAGCGAGCGAAGCGAGCGAGCTCATCGTGCCCATAATTTGAAAAACTTCTCCAATGTTTTAAAAATTATTATTATTAAAATAGTGCGAACAAATTAATAAGAATTAATATAATAAAATTAATATTACAAGAATGAATATACTAAAAATTAATATTACAAGAATGAATATACTAAAAATTAAAATTACAAGAATTAATATACTAAAAATTAAGATTACAAGAATTAATATACTAAAAATTAATATTATAAGAATTAATATACTAAAAATTAATATTATAAGAATTAATATATCAAGGATATAGTAGAAACGGAAAACAACTTTAGATTAAAAGTTAAATGGCAGAAGCTCCAGTGAAGTGTCATAAAAAACGAGCGCTGAAGGCGCGAGGCGGCGAGCGAGCGAAGCGAGCGAGCTCATCGTGCCCATAATTTGAGAAACATGTCCAATGTTTTAAAAATTATTATTATTAAAATAGTGCGAACAAATTAATAAGAAATAATATAATAAAATTAATATAACAAGAATGAATATAATAAAAATTAATATTACAAGAATGAATATAATAAAAATTAATATTACAAGAATGAATAAATTTAATATTATAAGAATTATTATATTAAAAATTAATATTATAAAAGTTAATATTACAAGAATTAATATAGCAAAAAATAATATTATAAGAATTACTATGTGAAGAGTACAATTAAGAGTCAAAACAACTTTAGATTAAAAATTAAATGGCAGAAACTCCAGTGAAATGTTTTAAAAACCGAGCGCCGAAGGCACGAGGCGGCGAGCGAGCGAAGCGAGCGAGCTCATCGTGCCCATAATTTTAGAAACTTGTCCAATGTTTTCAAAATTACTATTATTAAAATAGTGCGAACAAATTAATAAGAATTAATATAATAAAACATAATATTACAAGAATTAATATAATAAAATTAATATAATAAAAATTAATATTATAAGAATTAATATAATAAAAATTAATATTACAAGAATTAATATTATAAGAATTATTATACTAAAAATTAATATTATAAAAGTTAATATTATAAGAATTAATATAATAAAACTAATAATATAAGAATTAATATAATAAAAATTAATATTATAAGAATTAATATATGAAGAATACAATAGAGATACAAAACAACTTTAGAACAAAAATGAAATGGCAGAATCTCCAGTGAAGTGTCTCAAAAAACTAGCGCCGAAGGCGCGAGGCGGCGTGCGAGCGAAGCGAGCGAGCTCATCGTGCCCATAATTTGAGAAACTTCTCCAATGTTTTAAAAATTATTATTATTAAAATAGTGCGAACAAATTAATAAGAATTAATATAATAAAAATAATATTATAAGAATTAATATAATAAAATTATTATTATAAGAATTAATATAATAAAATTAATATTATAAGAATTAATATAATAAAATTAATATTTTATGAATTAATATAATAAAAATTAATATTACAAGAATTAATATAGCAAAAAATAATATTATAAGAATTACTATGTGAAGAATACAATAAAGATTCAAAACAACTTTAGATTAAAAATTAAATAGTAGAAACTCTAATGAAGTGTCTTAAAAAACGAGCGCCGAAGGCGCGAGGCTGCGAGCTCGCGAAGCGAGCGAGCTCATCGTGCCTAGAATTTGAGAAACTTGTCCAATATTTTAAAAATTATTATTAATAAAAGAGTACGAACAAATTAATAAGAATTAATATAATAAAACATAATATTATAAGAATTAATATAATAAAACTAATATAATAAAATTAATATAATAAAAATTAATATTACAAGAATGAATTTAATAAAAAATAATATAATAAAATTAATATTACAAAAATTCATATATGAAGAATACAATAAATATACAAAACAACTTTTAATAAAAATTAAATGGCAGAAACTACAGTGAAGTGTCTTAAAAAACGAGCGTCGAAGGGGCGAGGCGGTGAGCGAGCGAAGCGAGCGAGCTCTTCGTGCACATAATTTGAGAAACTTGTTCAATGTTTTAAAAATTATTATTATCAAAATAGTACCAACAAATTAATAAGAATCAATATACATAATAAAGATCAATATTATAGGAATGAATATAATAAAATTAATATTAAGAATGCAATAAATTAATAATTCTTATAATATTAATTTTTATTATATTAATTCTTATTAAATCGGTTTTTATTATATTAATAATAATAACAATTTTAAAAATACCAGACAAGTTTCACAAATTAAACTTATTTAACCAATAGACCTATACATAAAAAGGAAAAGCAATACAAGTAGAAATATTATAATGGCGGAATTGCAAATTTCAATAAGAACCCAATTTTACTATGTTTTTAGGTGCTAAAGTAATTCATTTCTAATGACTAGACATGGGGTTCGCCAATTTTTCCTTAGTTTTTCAAATACATAGAAGGAGAAAAAAAGGGTGGGAACGCTGTGATCTAAACTAACGAAACTTTTTTCATATTCCGATATAAAACGAACCCCCAGGTGTAACGGAAAGTTCTTCCGCGACATTCGGCAATTCCGCTTTCACCGAGCGTCCGAGTTAATTCGCAGAAAAGAAATTTTATGTTTTTGCAAAATCCACCCACGAGCAGGGACATTAAAGGGTGTAAGCCGATTTGGTGCAATAACAAGGCCTCGCCGTTTTGAATCCCGTTTTGAATCGGGAAGCGACCGGTTATGAACCAAAATTTAATTAAAAGTGTTCGAGGGAACAACGGCGGCGGCGCATCGATGAATAAATTTAGATTTTAATCTGTTTATAAATATTGTGGGGGCAGTCAATAACGTGTCATGCACTCGGAATCGAGCCGGGACAAGCAAGTTATCCAATCGGGCGACATTTTCGCCGGTGCGTCCGCGATAATAATTGACCCCGCTCGAATTGATCTGGCCGGAGGGGAAGGACTCATTTTCCTATGCTTAATTTAGAAGTGCGGTCACAGGAACAAGGTAATATCCGACCAGGGCCTCTGACATTTTCCCGCCATAATTACGTCCTGTGAAAGCAGTTGAATAACAAACCGCAAAATAGAATTTCAAATTCACCAGCGTTCGGGTCTGGTGAATCTTCTTTGTACTCACGTAAAAAGCAACGGTTCATTCACGACAACAAAACTTGCTTAGTTTAAAGATAGGTACTTGTTTAGTTTCAAAATTCTAACCGACTAAGTATGTATGTATATATTTATATTGTAAGAAATAGATTGTACTTGTACATAGTTGTTTAGCACTCTAAGCCCAAACGAGCCGAATTTATAGAGCCGCAGTTATTAAGTGCCCTTAGATCCACTTTTGCTCAAGGGAAGATTCGGGGCTTAGAAGCGACCGGCTTAAAATGGGCTTTCTAGAAAGGAACGAGTTATCTCCTGAATATAAATTAACCACTTAAATAAAAAAGAATATGCATCTGCTGTGTACCGGGCCAAAGCGGACTATTCTATTATAAACATTTAATTTTATGGGGCCCTTTGTGCGCTCGGCGGCCGAGTTTAAATCTTTTTTCATAATGTGCTACCTGAGGTCGTCATATTTATTGCTGTGCCGAAGAAGGCGGCCGCGCTTTCTCCACCAGCACTTTGCCCGAGAGGCAGTAAAAAGGGCCATAATCGGAATAATGCATGAGATCGAAGCTGGGGGCAAAATCAAGAAATACACGATAATATTTGGATAATTGCATTATTGATGTAACCGTATATTTTAAGTGATTTAGGGAAAGGTCCCCTGTAATAAGGTACCCAATTATTTTTTTATTTATGTCCCACCCTTTTACGGGATAACAACTGCGAAGCTCTTGAGGAAAACGTAGCAGCGGGAATAAAAAAAAATAATAAAAGCGTAATGGGGATTATGCCTCGAGTCCTTTTGCCAATTGGGATCATTAATTATTTGTCAAATATAAATTTGAAACAAAATATAAAATTCAAACAGAATATAAAATTCAAACAAAATATAAAATTTTAACAAAATATAAAATTTGAAAAGGTTCAACCGAAGTTAGAATGGCCCTTATAACCCTCTTCGCTCAGGTCCGACGAAACGCCCCAGTTAGCTCGCTCTAAACCCGGATAAAGGGGCGAACAATATGAAATAGTTGTTGGAGTGGTGGCAATTAGAAACATGCGGTCACCTGAATTGATAATTAGGGAATTCCAAACTTTTGTTTTGCGCAATACGCAAGCAGCAGTTTTAGAGCGGGGTCTACGTGACTGCCTTGACAAGCAGCCCCTTTATTGCTCGGTCTAAAATTAGATTTTATTTTGTACTAAACGCTGTCGGCCACCATGAATACGAAAACGAAATTACTACACAATTATTTGCTCAAGAATCAGGCAGACTGTTATATAAAGAAAATGACGTATAAATTACTCGCCCGAGTTTTTGCCCCTTGTCTACAAGTGAAAAGTTCAGCGCGGCGGCCGGGAAATTCTAATTTGACAGCATTACGCCGGGGGAATTTTCTTTGTATTTCATTAAGTAGGTACACCTTCTATACGCGATCGTAATACTTTGAGAAAAAATGTTTTAACTTGCTGCTGTTAATAATACCAGTAGATGTTAAAGAATACTTGCTGCCCTTTGATTTTTGGTCGAATTATTGCCTGCGGTATCAGGACTTATACAGTGAAAATGAAGGAACCTTTACTTATTGTTCGTTTTTTTGTTGCAGGAGAGGTGGAAAGGCTCCTCCGCGAGTACACCCAGAACCAAGAGATGGTCAAAAACATCGGCGCCCATTACTACCAAATCATATATCCCGTTCAGCTCAGACAACACAAGAAGATGGGCATTTCCACCAGGGAGATAGGGTCGTCTAAGGTACGAAAAGAGAGGAGTACGGTATGTCATTGCACATTTCACCCCATTACAATAATACAGGGGCAAATCTGGAGCAAGCTCAACACGGAACAACTCAATCTAACTCAACCTAACTCAATTTAACTCAACCTAACTCTATCTAACTCAACCTAACTCTAACTTCATCTAACTCCACCTAACTCCACCTAACTCCCCCTAACTCCACCTAACTCCACCTAACTCCACCTAACTCAATCTAACTCAACCTAGCTCAACTTGATTCAACCATTATTGAAGAAGTTAAAGCATTGGCCGTCGAGAGGCCCCATTAAGCATTTGGTTTTCTCCAGAATTGCGCCCTCGGACCATTTGCTGGTGGTGCAAACCCGAGCTTATCTTTGTATGAGTCTAATTCGCGTCATTAATTAAAGCAAATTTGCTCTGCAGCCCTCCACTCTTTTGCGTCATCTGCAAAATTTTATAATTTACGCGGAACCCCAATTAAAACTAGAGTCGCTGCAGTTCATGAACCGAACCTAACATAGGCATTTAAAAAATTAAAAAAAAAAGAAATAAAAATTTATTATAATTTTGTTATAGTTATACCTTCCTAATAAGTTTAAATACGAGTATGTTCCAAACAGCTTCTTCCTTCACAGTTTCAATTTCAATAACTCAACCTTTAACAAATTTCAATAACTTAGGCCCCGGATATACGCGAACACAAACTTCCCCAACATCAAAAGTCATTACGTTCAATCTACGTAATGCCCCGAATTTTTTCCTCGGAAAAACTTTCTCCACTGTGATGGATTAGTCTGCCGCAGTAATCAAAATTTGATCTATCTGCGCTAATCCTCATAGTTGCGAAAGGATCCTTCCAGCGATAGAAAACACGAAACCGAAGCGGCTTTCCATCTAGCCTCGCGTAATTGTCCCGAGCATTCCGTAAAATAATTTATTTTCCATAAAATAATTTATTTTCATTTAGGCGCCTTATTTTTAATGCATTGCACAATTTGCGTTCGTTCCGGAATGACCCGCTGCTCATAAAACTTGAAAAAATACGAGATTAAATCTGCAACAAAGTTATTAATGAGTTTTCGCATATCTCGCTGGATAGAGCGGCCAAAGTTTGCCAACTTTCGTTCTGTGTAATTAAGTGCCTGGGACTAGACACAGCTTCTTGCCGGCTCCTCCGCCAATTGTGCCACGATTCGAAGTTATCACGGGAATAAATATTTTAGTTTGTGTTTAGACTCGGCACGTTGAGTTTTATAATTTGAACGTTCATATTTGTAATTTAAACGTTCATTTTTGTAATTTGAACGTTCATTTTTGTAATTTGAAGGTTCAGTTTTGTCATTTGAACAGAAGATGTTGTTTTAACCTGGTACGTATTTAATTTATATTCGGGACAACGTTTTTTGTTGACTAATTCTATAAGTAGTTAATATAAATAGTCTCAAATTTAGGTATGCTAGTGAAGAAGTTAGATATTTGATATGTTATTTCTTCTTATTTAATATGTTATTTCTCCTTATTTAATATGTTATTTCTTCTTATTTAATATGTTATTTCTTCTTATTTAATATGTTATTTCTCCTTATTTAATATGTTATTTCTTCTTATTTAATATGTTATTTCTTCTTAATTAATATGTTATTTCTTCTTATTTAATATCTTAATTTAATTAATAGGATTAATAGAAAATCACTCGATAATACACCAATATTATAACGTGCAACTTTCAACCGCGCGCCTCCGCCAATTGTGCAGGTATAGGAATTGTGTACAAATTTAAATATGTATTTTGTCGAATAAGAAAAAATCTTGAATCAACGTGAGCTTCTCTCGCTCGCTGTCTCGCACCTTCGGAGCTCATTTTTTAATGTACTCAATGGAGCTTTTAATGTTCAATTATACAATATCTAATATGTAGTATCATAGTTAGCAATTATTAACTAGAGATTTATTTCTTTTTAAGTTCTCTGTTATTAGGTCGTACTTATAATATTATTCTGTTGTATAAAATTGTCTTAAAATTATAGGCATGATGCGCTCGCTCGCTTCGCGAGCTCGCCGCCTCGCGCCTTCGGCGCTCGTTTTTAATACAGTTAACTGGAGCTCTTAACGTTCAACTATACCTAAACATGAGAACATATAACAAAAAATCCAATACATTAGAATGAATAATAAAAAGCGTTTCCAAGTTATTAGAACGGGTAATAACAAAAGTTTCCAAATTATTTCAACTAGTAATAAAAATATTATCTTAATTATGAGGTTGTATTATTTTGTTGTGTAATATTTGTTTAAATTATGGGCACGTTGAGCTCGCTCGCTCGCCGCCTCGCGCCTTCGGCGCTCGTTTTTAATATACTTAACTGAAGCTCTTAACGTTCAACTACACCTAAACAATAGAACATATAAGCAAAAATCCGATTAATTTTTAATCTAAAGTTGTTCTGTATATTTATTGTATTCTTCATATATTAATTCTTATAATATTATTTTTTCCTAATATTGTAATATTCATTTTTATTATATTAATTGCTGTAATATTAATGTTTATTATATTTTTTCTTGTAATATTTATTTTTATTATATTAATTCTTCTAATATTAATTTTATTATATAAATTCTTATAATATTAATTTTATTATATAAATTCTTATAATATTAATTTTATTATATTAATTCTTATTAATTTGTTGGTACTATTTTGATAAAAATAATTTTTAAAACATTGGACAAGTTTCTCAAATTATGGGCATGATGCGATCGCTCGCTTCGCGAGCGAGACGCCTCGCGCCTTCGGCGCTCGTTTTTAATACACTTAACTGGAGCTCTTAACGTTCAACTACACCTAAGCAATAGAACATAATATAAGCAAAAATCCAATTAATTTTTAATCTAAAGTTGTTTTGTATATTTTATTGTATTCTTCATATATTAATTCTTATAATATTATTTTTGCTAATATTGTAATATTAATTTTTATTATATTAATTCTTATAATATTAATTTTATTATATTAATTCTTATAATATTAATTTTATTATATTAATTCTTATAATATTAATTTTATTATATTAATTCTTATAATATTAATTTTTATTATATTAATTCTTGTAATATTAATTTTATTATATTAATTCTTATTAATTTGTTGGTACTACTTTGATAATAATAATTTTTAAAACATTGAACAAGTTTCTTAAATTATGGGCATGATGCGCTCGCTCGCTTCGCTCGCTCGCCGTCTCGCGCCTTCGACGCTCGGTTTTAATACACTTAACTGGAGCTCTTAACGTTCAACTACACCTAAACAATAGAACATATAAGCAAAAATCCAATTAATTTTTAATCTAATGTTGTTTTGTATATTTATTGTATTCTTCATATATTAATTCTTATAATATTATTTTTTGATACATTAATTCTTGTAATATTAATTTTTATTATATTAATTCTTGTAATATTAATTTTTATTATATTAATTCTTGTAATATTAATTTTTATTATATTAATTCTTGTAATATTAACTTTTATTATATTAATTCTTGTAATATTAATTTTTAATAATATAATGATATAAGTAGATCGTACTTCAATTATTTTTTTTTTTTAATGCACAACCGGTTTCGGGTTATATACCCATCTTCAGCTGCTTACTACAAAAACATGAGTTATTAAATACATGTAGAAATAAAATATTACCTATTACTACTTACAATATTAATTATATATGAAAAATATTTAAAATGTCATATGTAATTAAATTATTGATGTAAATAACGGAGTGTAGTCAATTAGCAATTGTTCGTTTAAACAGTGGATATGTTGTTTTTTTAAACGATGAATTTCCATTGCTTCTAATAAACTGAGTTTAGCTCCTTTATTTTGTTGGTGAAGGAGTTCTGTTGTATTTTTAT
>JAWQRP010003149.1:0-13929 GCA_033557875.1 Quadriops clusia | reverse complement strand
AAGTAAACTCGTATCAACTTTTGGGTTAATTCGGATAACCGGAAGTGGCAGTTTACCTGAAACGGAAGTGAAACTCTTTCAAGTAAAGTGCCCTTTTGCTTCAAGGTATTTGTTTCAAATTTTGTAGCAGCTTCAGAAATAACGAAAAACTCACAGGTATCAAATTTTAGGACAATTGCCCAACCGGAAGTAATCTTTTTTATCTATATTTTCAAATATGCATGCGTATGTAATATCAAAATTATTCAAAAATTGTTGATTTTTTAAAATACTATAAATAAATCTATTTTTTTCAATTATTTTGCATAATTTACGTATGTTTTAATATAAATAAATAAGTTTTCTTAACATGCAGTTGATTGTTTCTATTTTTATCATATTAGGCCGCTATGATCGTTTTCCCGCGATAATCGTTTTTTACAATCGATTCCTACGAAAACAATAGATCGAGATTTCACTGTATACAGGAATTCCACGCACTACAAATTACCCTTTCCTTTAAAGTGCATCATGCTGATAGTGAAGGAAATTACAGCAGCGCCCCCATAGGGTCCTATTGCAAAAATTGGATGAATAGCCGATATGGGCCCAATATCCTGGAGGACGTTCGAGGGCGGATTTAAGTTATATGCGAACCTTGGATATATGCAAGAGACGCTCACTGTGTGCTGTGGCGAAAAAGGACCAGACGACGCGATAAATTCTTAATAGGAACTATGAACTTTCACTCCGCCTCCAGACATTTTATGGCTCTACATTGACTTCAATTTGGGATGAGAGAGACTCTATTAGACGTGTTTAAGAAAATGGATTGAGCAGGTGCGGAACGTTGAGACGAAGCAGTTGAAATTCGATAAAAAAAAGAAAATAGCATACTTTTTTCTACTATTAATATCATAGTGTGCTAACGAAACATGCGAAATAAAATAAATTTCATTAATGTGAAAACTTGTCGAGAATAGTGTTGTGAAACTGTCTGCTCCTGGAACTTTTGGGGGGCAATACATTTCTTGATCCGCTTGTAATATGAATAGCACTTCCAATTTGCACGCGTGAGGAAAACTACCTACGCTGTATTTAATGCGCCAAGCATTAATTACGCTGTGAAACACGTCAGGTATGATTTAATAGCGCTCCTCCCTATTGTATCCAAATTTTGAGTCCACATCGAAAACTGAGTAGCCTAACATTGCCGACAGTAAAGCTCATCTCTTCCGCGTTTACGTATGTAGGCCAGGGAGATATTTATAAATTGAGGCAGCAACACCTCATTTCGAATATTGCCCTGCGGTTGAGAGGAAAGAGCAGCTTCGCTTGCCCAATCGAACTATTAACTTAAAAAATATGTAACTCTTAAGAGTTGACGTCTTTACAATTTTCTGCGAGCTTTGCGTTATTAAATGTTATAGCTATCAAAATACATGATGTTTTAATGGACTCAGAAATATCTTTCGTGTGTATTAGCTAGGCCGGTATAACATTTAAAAAAATCCAATGCAGAACCGCCGCTTTCGCTTCGATTATGCAAAAGAAAATCCTTTTTCCTTGTGTAAATAATATAGAATTACATTTTGGGTTGAATATTTCTTTCCATCCGATATACATAATAAACTTCCCTTCATCACCATCAAAATTGGCCGTTATCCACCAGTCGCCATCGCCGATATCCTAAAGTGCAGATAATAGTTTTTCTTGAGGAGAGAATTAGAATTTTACCCCTCCGCATATTTTCCCGCATGAAGTGCAATTTTCTCGCCTACCTCCAGTAATTACTTGTAAATTGACTTCATAACCAATGACACTTGAATCGCAATCATAAGGGAGCGTCCCCTAAGCAGGGATTTCTAGGTGCCGAACCTAAACATTGGATGTAAGTGCATAGCGCTGTTGTGGCTGTTAACACAATACCTTCTGCGCCTCTCTAAACCGAGGACTTTCAATTTCCACGACTTCACTCTTGTAAAATCACTTAGATTATAATTGCTTATCCGTAATACTTTAACACATGAATAAATTATTTTAATACCGGTCTAGATTTTAGAAATTAAGTTTAGTCTAAACGTGAAGATTAATCAAAATCTCAAAATAGAATTTATACATGATCACTATGCTTTAACTTTTTTTGCAACTAAGAAGGCGATGTAGAATTAAAAAGGAAAAAAATAAATGCAAAGTTTATTACAAGATTTAAAATATATAGGTTAGTTATTTATGTACGTATGTAAGACATATCAATAATTCTTGTTTCAGTGTATTTACGTTCCAACCCGTAAATTTATAAAAGTTATTCCCCATTCACTTGGCATTTCTTTGTTGTCCCCAGCAACCACCTAATGAATACTTAACAGGGAGCACACCTACGAAAAATGCACTCCATCAGAAGATATGGGAGGAGGAAGGGTGGGTGGGGTGAGTCACCCACAGTTTCCGGTGCAACCTCATCACTGAATTAGATTCCAATAGCGGACCTTAGATCACTGTCAACTCCAATTTCGCGACACTTGAGAGCACGTCAGCTATAAAGTAATGATGTCTAGGGTGAGGGAATATTAAGCGCACTGTATTTTTCCGGCTCTGATGATTTATCGCTTTTTAATTGATTTGTGAAGTGTTTTCCGCCGTAATGAACCTTAATAAATTTGTTCTTTTCGTGTTCGTCGGAATCTTCATGTATATCGTCCTATTTGATTAAAAGACGACACAATGCATGGAGCGACTACTAATGAAAAACTAGAATTGTCCTTAAAGTTATAATAAATGTTCGTATAGAATAACAAAGTTTGCTGTTTTGAGGTGGTTACTTCATTACTGCACATAATACCTTGGGTGCTACATCATCATGATTATGGTTCATTAACCAAATTGTTAAATAGTAATGTCGAATAGACTAGCTACCAATAAACTTTTTAAAAGTAAATTTGAAGTACTGACATAAAATTATTCAATATACATGGATTTCCATTTAAAAGAATGTCGTTTGTATATACACAGTGCGCAGTGAATGCACTTTTACAATAAAATTACTCGCTCAAACGGACTTTCTTGTGCACACAGGACTCTTTGTTAAATAAAAACGCCCTGAAAAATTAAAAATGCGTCGCTGAAATTACAGGTCATAAAGCGGAACCAGAAGTACTTTTTTCCGGGGAAAAGTCCTGTCTATAAAGTCGCTTTAGTGCAGCTACAGGAGCTGCAGCTAACAACCAGGCAAAAAAGGAAAATGAATAACGTAGAGTAATAATTCCCTTTCGGCGGGGAGTACATATACTTATTATAACAAAGGGTTTTCACTGTCAGATCGCATAGGAACCTGTTCGGTCAGCAGGTTTGTGACAGGTTCGAAAGGGAGAAGTCACGATCGCACGTGAGTTCGTGATTCCGTGTTTCGTTCCTCGCTCCACTACGGTGAGTCATGGGTTGCTTCTGTCGTATATACAGCCGCATTCGTTTTAAGTCCAACTTTAAATAAATACGATTCGATACCTTCAATTTTAACACTAGAGGTTGAGGATTATGTTAAACCGACAATTTAAAATTTAATAAGTATATCATAAAATACACTGAGAGAAATTTCTAGGCAATACTGATAAAAACATAGATTTATTTTAAAAAATAGCGATTAATATACGTCCAACAAAAGTTCACTATGTATATGACAAAATAATAGTTATTTATATAACAAAGGAGTTATACAACGTATTATTTGATATATATATATATTTATTAATGTATAGAGTAGTTTTTATAAAGGCTACAAAAATTTTGTCCCTACAATAAAATATCTTTCAATGTATCAATTTTTAGTAAATAATAATAATTTTTGTTGTTGTTTTGTGAAGATTTAACGGCAGTTGTTTTTTTTAACAGTACTAATGTAATTTCTCTCACTCTAGGTATTATAAAATGTATGAAAAATATACATATTTTTGAAATTACAGAAACGAATTATATGTGAAGTTAGATGCACTGTTATGTCTACGGCTTGCTTTCTGCTTCATTCGAACCGCCTCCAGTCACTACCATCATACACCGACGTCGATGTAATGTAATTAAAGATGATGGTTTAGTGTAATAGTTCCGGGTTTGGTCGTGATGTGCATTATTACAGCCAGGAGGAGAGTGGTCCAAGAGGATCAATTATTAATCGCAAGCAAGGGTCAGAGGAGCTGTAAAATCTACTTATAAGTACTAGCAATAAATCCAGCGCTGAGAGAAATGCATCGTAAATTACTCGTATCAACTTTGTAAAGTTTACAATCTTCCTTACATGGAGGATACTTACGGCTTTGGAAATAATCAAGACGTAAATTTTGACACTTCGTATTCATAAGATGTAAACGCGCCCAAAAAATGACCTAGTCACCCTCATTAATTAGCAAATGTTAATACCAAAGCACATATCAGCAGAGAGAATTCACCCCCTGTTTATTTGCATAGAAATGAAAAATGTAGGGCCATCACTCTAGCGCAGCAACATCCAACCCCTTTAGGGACAGTGACGCAATGTTACGTACAATTACATTGTATGCACTAGGGATCTATGTACACTGTTAGAAATTGTAGTAAATCTACTTGCTACCTATATAAAACCACAGAGTGCTAAAACCATATTACATATTAGGTTAACATGTTACAGTGAAACCTGCGGAACGTCACGGGAGCGACATAAAATTCCGTCCTTGACAGGTTTTCCTTCACAAACAGGGTTTATTAGAATTTACAAAAAGATTAAATGGTGTATACACTTAATGTATAATATATCCAATTCGAGAATTTATTATTGAAACTAATAAATGAATAAAAATTTAATGCCAAAATCAACAATAGGGTTGTCCACTAATTTTATTTAATTTTTTTCGTAAAAGTACGTCGCGAGATCGGAATAATCTGAAAATATGACGGCAATATAGGTCCAACAAATATTTAAAAAAATATATTAGAATTTACGAATTTTTAAATTTCCCTGACAGCATCCATTGTATTACATTGCGCATGTGTGGAAAGTCATACATTTAGTGGCCAGTCGTGTTTGTAAACGACACTGCGGCAAGGTCGTTGGTGACAAGTATGTATGTACGAAGATGTATTAAGTTTTATTTGGTACTGCTGACGCATGCGCTTTGACCAATCTTTAAACAGAGTGCATTTTGCGCTTATTTTATTTTGCAATATCAGTTTTAATAATTTTTTTTTCTTTATGTTCACTCGTCAAATATGACATTAATGAAGTGTAGAATTAGATAAATTCATCAAATGTTTAACTTTTTTATAAAGTGGACAACCCTATTATTCTAATGCATATGTATTTATTTTACTCATTTTGGTACACGCACGTGTTTAGTCTTTGAAGATTCAACAACCACTGCCTAAATATTTAGGGGATGGTGTATTACTTTTCTTGCATTTCTTAAAAATACGTTTTAAAACGGGTTTGTTTGGTCTATTCCAGGATAGAAGTTTTTTACAACATCCAGCCGAACCATTGCATTTTATATGTTTGCGCGACATTGCGTTTTTTGCGTGTTTTCATAAATTCTTTACGCATTAAACAAAGTTACATAGTACGAGATCCATTTCCCTCTAACCAGGGCAAAGGGGTAGTTTCAACTCTGCTTCCCACCAAGCCAATGTACTTTCTGACCGGGCAAGATGCGCAAGGGACTAAAACAAAGTATTTCAAAGGCAATGCTGTCAGACGGTTTAGTGTTTTCACTAGGATTTTTAGTTTTATCAGGTTTTCCGAATTTAATGTATGTTATTTGTGTCAGTTGGCAATCCTTAAATTCACGTAAATCGGGCTGGGGAAAATGCGCAATGGTATATAACCATACAAAACTGGCGGTATACATACATACATAGTACGTACAAAGAGAGAAAAATAGCAAAATATGATCTCTAGTCTCGGCTGAGTTCAACGGCAAATATCGACGCTTCCGCGCTCCACATGTTAGAATATACCTATACAGAAGTATATAGGGACGGGACTGAAAATGTTCTTTCCGTCCGCGTCTCGCAGGTTCCGTCATGCACAGAGCTATTTACATTAAAAATTAATTGAAGGAATTGATATTTTCTAATAATTCCGTCTACCACAGGATTGCGCCGTGCCGTTCGCAAGTTTCACTGTATACAAAAGGTTCTTTAATAATTAATTGTTATTGAAAAGTAAAAATTCTATATACACGTTATGAATAAAATATATTAATAATAATAAATAAATAAGTAAAAAAAAAAAGTGGACAACCCTATTGGTTGGATAGATAAATCCGTAACATTTAAATAGTAGCAATGCTTTCTTAGGACAGTTACATAGGTAGACATTTACATGGAGCAGTTTTCCAATATTCCAGTTTGAAATTGAATTGTCTGCTTTATCGCAGCGGCGATACACAGTTAAACCATATAAACGTATACGTTTCCATTTTCTCTCCCGCGAATCTAAAGCCGAGCGCGTGACACTTTTTCTTCTCCGTTATGAGATTTGTGAACAGACCCCCGCCCTTCTTACAGGCGAGAACGAGACAAAAAGAAACTAATGTAATAGGGTAGGTTTCTCCTCAGTCACTCCCGCTTTATCCCGGCTCGTACACGTGTCGCCTTGCGTCTTTTTCCCGGAGCGCTTGATTTTTCTCTCCCGAGGAAGACAGACGAAACGTCGGCCCCCTAATATCAGCTATTTGCATTTCCAGCTAAGTAGTTTACTGTGCTTCTTTTTGCCCCTTTGCACAAAGTTCCAAATTAACATAAGTGAACATCTAAATAAGATGGGTTTCTTTTGTTGCCTAGTTTGCTTACGTTACTATCTAGTGGCTGCATCTACCCGAGGACTTGAAATCTATAAATAAATTTTGACCTAAAAATAAAGTTATCAACAATTAGGTTATACACAAAAAAATATTTTTTTATAAAAGTTTGTCATTATAAAATTTATTAATAAATTCTATGGGGTTTTAAAAATATATTCAATGTGAAAAACTTAGTCATTATTTCTATAAGGGACCAATATATCTTTTATTTTTATTTATCTTGAAAATTCTCATAAGAGATAAAAAATATTCTTTGTTCAATAAAGAATCGCTTTATTCCTTATAGGTAATTTGTGGCCAACCAATTATTTAGTTATCATAATTTGTTAAAAACAAATTTAAGCATTTTATCGTACTGCAAATGTATGTACGCTCATTTGAACCAAAAAGAACCCGATGCCATTGGTATCTGGTTACGAATTGCTAATAAAATCGAATTCCTAAATTACCCTAGAATTTATTGCGTGATTGAACTACGGTTTGACTTTTGCGGTCTCTACTTGCCATTTCACGCGTTCTGCACCGCCGTTTTCGCGCGGAATGATCCTGGCAATTTTAATCACCCCTGGTTTATTACTGCGGACTTGCCAGGTGGAATAAATAACGATTTAATTTATAATAATACGCCCATAATCCTCATTTAAATGTCTTAATAGTAGATATACTATACACTGTATGATAGTTGTGTAAAAGTTGAAAATGTTTTGTATTCTTGGACTCAGTTATTATACTGTATTTTTATTTTCTTGGCATTGAAGTCCTTTTGTATAATTAAAAAACAGCTTTCAAATTAAATTCATTTATTATTGTCGACGTTTCGATGCTACCATTTGCATCTTTCTCAAGAATTTTCCCATTATCATTGCGACCATTTTGGCTATTGCTAAAAAAATTCACAAATACTGAAGCGAATCAAGTGTTTTGCTCCAAATTAGCGAACCGCCACGTATCGACCCAGATTAGGCAACCGGTGAAACTCGACCGCTTATGCAGTATAGGCAACCAAGTATGACTCGGCCAAATGGTGTAGTGCCAAGTGGCGAGTGACGCGGGCGGGTGGAAGCGCTTCGAACTGTCGCCAACAGAGGGCGCCAGGCACTACCGCTTCATCGCCGTGCTGCTACGGAAGGGTATATAAGCTGGATCCCGGAACCGAAATGGGAAGTTGATCCACGACTCTCCCAGGAAAAAGGCTCCACTCTCTTAGGTACGATATAATTGTATTAATTCGAATTATTTCTTATTTTTTGTCGAATTTATTTCAGGACTTCGAATATTTTCGCATTTTATCGTTTTTTTCTAATTTTATTTCAGGACTTAGAATATGTTCGCATTTTATCGATTTTTTTCAGATTTTATTTCAGGACTTAGAATATTTTTGCATTTTATCGATTTATTCCGATTTTATGGCATGACTTTGAATAATTCTTTTTGGTTTTTAATTTATTACTAATTATTTTTCTGTATTCCAGGTTTCTCTAATTTATTGTTAATTTACTAATTATTTTTCTTTATTCCAAGATTTCAAATTGTTCTTATTTTATCACTAATCATGTTTTATTCCAGGAAATAATAATCTTATATTTTCTTGCAGCAACCAATTTAAAGATTTCCTTTCAGCAACATTCTTGCACTAATCACCGATAGTTTTCCGGAGGAAACTCCCTGGACGTGCTAATGAGTGAATTAAGCAGGTTGGGGATATCCGATGGTTTTGTATTTAAAAATCTATCTAAACGCTATCTCTAAAAATGTTACACACTATCTTACAAATTTTATAAACATTTGTTCTCCCTAAAACCATGCCTTTATGTGAAGTTCTGATACTGCCTTGTTAAATTGTTCCAGCTCGCGCAGGCACCAGTCCACCCAACAAGGACTGTCACAGACAACCCCCACAAATTCTCGACTAATATTTGTCAACGATTATTGTTAGCACCATGCACAAAATTATATGGAGTTTCAACCCCCACAGTTCGAACTTATAGGAAGCGAGGGCTTAGCACACGGGAAGGTTTCTTCCATCTGTAGAAAAGGAGTAATTTTCCCCCCAAAAATCCAGACTTATAGAAAGCAGTGATTCTAGCACAAGGGGAAGGTTGTCTTCAGGGTAGGAAAATTTAACGTGGTCTTTCATCTGGATCGAGAGCTATAGAAGTCAGTGGCCATGAAAGAACATGCTAAACATACTACTACCCACTACCTTTTGGCTTAGTCATTCACTCCATTTTGCTTAACATGGTGATGATAATAATCTCCCGGGAGTACTATAAATTAATCCTCAAAATATTGCTGTCTTTGCTCAATAGAAGATTTGTTACTTGTGTTGAGAACCAGGTGTTTTACTGAGTTATTTCCCTTCCCTTTTTGTTCGGAGACCGTTTAAGATGAGATTTAATATTATTGCACTTTGCCACCCTACTCCAAGGATTTTGGGTCTAAGGATTTCAACGTGGGTAGCCTACTATGACGACGATCACTTTGAGCCATTTTCTACAGTAATACAAGGGCATAAGCGCCTTTGACCTTCGACCTTTGAACGTCATGTCCAGGATAGTGGAATCATGGAGATTCTATTGTTTGTTCCCCGACACATGGAATCGTTACAATACATTGAAAAACATTTACACTCACTCAAATAACATGAAACATAATGAACAATTAAATCAATTATTACGCGATATTTAGCGGTTAATAATAAAATATAATAAAATGAATTTAATTTGAAAGCTGTTTTTTAATTATACAAAAGGACTTCAACCCCAAGAAAATAAAAATACAGTTGTGTAAAAATATACATTTGAGTAGTGTTAATACCTAAAGCTAATTTTACTCAGACAAAAGACAATGTGTTAACTTTATAAAATACCTAATCAAATAAATAATTACATGGAAGTATTTTTCGAACTAACTTATTTTTTTTTATTCACTAGGCGACTAGTTCCATGCAATTGGGTATCCTTAGGGTTCTACGAGAAATTATAGAATAGATACAATATAGTCTAGTCAATAGAGCTGAAAATGGGTGCGGACGCAGACAAAATGTCGGGTAGCTCTGGATTTTCTATATGTTGTTTAGGGTGGTTGTTTATTGAAAAATTCTAATTTTCCACAAAAATTTTTTCTCCGCAGGCGCTGCCATTTTCAAAGAACTGCCGAAATTCGACACTTTTTTTTAGTTTTTTGCCTTTAATTCCTATCCGGTGTACTTTTTGGCTATAGAACAAAGTTGTAGAGGACAAAATTTTCTACAAAATTAATCCAAAAAGTTTCTTTGTATGCCCAATAGCAACGGAGCTACGTTGCCATAAAAAATTGATAAATTTAAATTATTGCTAAATTTTTGCAGTGTTATTCATAATCGAAGACTAACGTAGGTTTAGTTAGACCGTCAAGTAGTTGTCAAAAGAATTATAACCTCAAAATTTATTATTTACGCGGATGACCGAGATTTCGTACAACGCGGTTTGAACAAGAGTTAAGCATTGTTTTTCAATAAAATGAAAACTATATTATTCATAAAATACTCTTAAGTCCCGATTTTACAATCCTCACTTATCTCTCAGTTAGTTAGCCAACCAATCAACTATCAGGAAATTTTAAAATAGCGATAGCTGATTGGTTAGGTAACTAACTGAGATATAACTGAGGATTGTAAAATCGGCCCTAAATTAGGTTCAAACCGCGTTGAACGAAATCTCGGTCATCCGCGTAATATTAAATTTTGAGATTATAATTCTTTTGACAACTACTTATGACGGTCTAACTAGACCTACGTTAGTCTTTGATTATGAATAACACTGTTAGTTTCTCCTTCTCAGCCATTAGCTTGTTATATGATGCAATTCCATAATAACCACTCACGTCGCACAGTGATTCAAAACCCTAATTTAGACGGACGAAAGTACTTTTAGGTTCAATATCGATATTTCGATGCACTAAATAATTTCTTAAACATAATGATGAATTAGTAGAAATAAAAAATCAAAGTACTTTCTTGACAATTTTTAATTTTTCGCAAGGCGACCGGTTTCGTCACTAATTCGTGGCTTCTTCAGGCCTTTGTAGTCACTATTTACCTCTTGTCATTTTTATATTAACTTTGTAAATTGTTATCATTATACTTGATCTCTGATTTGTTCTATTTTATGTTCTAATATTCATTACAGCTTGACAAATTAAAATTTTGGACAAACACAGGGCGTTAACGATTCGAGATAACAGCTGACATGCGGTAAAAACATAAGTTGAAATAAATATAAATTATCCTAAATGTTTATATCAATATTACCTACTATGAAAAATGTTTATACAGTTACAATTAATTAATCACTATCCTAATCCTGCATCCATTGTCGTCATCTTTCCCTCAAGCCATTCTTTATTGGCACACAAAAAATTTTGTTTTACACGATGACATTTTTTCATTCGCTTTTGAATATACTAACAAAAGTATGCAATTTGTTTCCTTAACTGCTCTTGTACGTCCACATCAACGTTATTTACATTGCTATTTTCAAATATATATTCTAAAAGAAGCGTCTTCCTAATTTCTGTTACATCAAAGGACACCCAAATATTAATCAAAGCCTTGTGGCTGAAGCCATCGGAAACTAAATTTAAAAAAAAATGCATATACAGGGTGTCCCAACCGCGGTGGATCGGTGGATTGTGGCTTTATTACTGAAGATAGACCAAATGTGTAAATACAAAAGTTATACTGCATTAGAAAAGGTACCTTCTGAAAATATTTTTTATCTCCAAATATAGTTAGGGGGCGCACAGGGCACATCAAGTACATTTTCTTAAATAGCAGCCCACCATTTTAAATTTTTTTCTTAAATCTACTTATTTAGACCTTTTCTACGGTACCGGGTTTGTAATGTTTTAAATCAATATTTGTCGAGATATTAATTTTTTTAGATAATTTTTGGTGAAAACATTACTCTACTTAAAATTAATTCTCAGAAAAACGGTTAAGGGTGGGGGTTTTAAGTTGATCACTGTTTCAAGGAGAAGCTTGCCCGACGTGAATCCAGTCAGTTTCACTTTTCTGTTTCTAAATAGAGGCACAAAAATATTGATTAAGAACGCTAAAATCGAAATATCTCGAAAAATATTGATTTACAAACCCGGTACCGTAGGAATGGTCTAAATAAGTAGATTTGAGAAAAAAAATTTAAAATTATGGGGTGCCATTTAAGAAAATGGACTTGATGTCCCCTGTGCGCCCCCTAACTATATTTGGAGATAAAAATATTTTAAGAAGGTACCTTTTTTAATGCAATATAACTTTTGTATTTACACTTTGGTCTATCTTCAGCCACAATCCACCGATCCGCCGAGGTTGGGACACCCTGTATAAGGTAATCGACGCCAATCACAAGTTCTACTCCAAAAACCATTCAAATGGCCAAACCCATCCAACTTAAATTTAACAATGTACTTTCGCGTATCACTACGTCCCAATAAGAATTAATATGATTGTTCTTTGCCTGGTTCTCGCTTATCTGGACATTCTAGAATATGTTTGACCGGAAAATCTTACTTTCCTTTTATTGGAAAATTCGACTTTCACGCGTTTAGGAACACGTTTTGAATCACTGTGCGTCGCGCCGCATTTTTTTAATTATTGTGGCTTTATTTACCAAGTTAGGGCAATGAAAATAAGAAAAATTAATTCTGCACATAAAGGGTTTAAAAATATCCCAATAACTTTTTACTCTGTGACATTTCATTTCCGCGCAAGGGCACATAACTTTTAAAAATACATAGTTTTCAAGGTGTTTTAATTATGAATTCTAATCCCCAAAATGATTATGCGTACAACGATACCAATATTGCATCAAAAAATCAAAGATAGACGATATTGGTATCATTTTGTTCTTAGAACAGCAGTGTATGTACCAGGGGGTTTCTATTTAAAAAAAGTCGATATTTGTTGAAATGAAAATGGAAGATGCTTTATTTATTGAATCAGCTAATTTTTGACCATGACATCAATTTATATCAATAACTAGAAGTTAGAAGCACAGTTTAAAAGGATTTTGAAGTCTCTATGTTAAAAAATAACATTGAAAAAAATGTCAAAGTGACATTTGAAAATTGACAAATGACATATCATTGTATTCGTACTAACATGGAAATTGAGAATATCAACAAAAAAGTTGGGTTTCTCTATTTAAATAAGAGATTTCTTGTCACTTCCGGTTAAACCGGAAGTAACATGTAAGTGCTTTATAGTTAGAAAACTCCGTCTTGTTGCGTACGATAAATTGAAAATAAAAATTATTGGCGTATCTCTACAAACAAAAAAACTATAGGAGCGTACTACAACCGGAGATAACCCGGTATATATATTGGGACGCTCCATGGGGTGCATACGTATTTTGTAAACAACTGGGCTTAAAGGAAATATTCCAAAAGTTAAAATGGCGGGAAATTCAAATAATCACCTCTGATTTTAATTGGCCAAAGAAATTAATTTAATTAATTACCTGTGATCGTCTATCGTAGGTTGGACCCATGTATTACGTTGTGTTCGTAGATTCAGAATTCGTAGGCTAATTTGTCACATCAATAATTCGCTTTGACAATTTATGACATTGTTTTGGGTGATTTAATAGCATTATTTAGTTACTAAGAAAGAACTCTTTTATCATTGAATATTATTACCTTCGGATATTAAGTTTTGCTGAAGATTTCTCATTAATTGTTGTGTAGTATAGTATCTGTTCTTTTAATGTCACCAACAATGTGGAACAGCGAAAATCTAGTAGTAAGTGTAAAACCTCAGAAATATTTATTGTATTTCATTGACCCGAGATAACGCATATTACCATCAAGAGTCGGTTGCCTCATCATCGATCGGACACCGTGTACAAAGACCACGCTGTACAGATGTGGTGTCCTAAAATCAAAATTAATGGGGGAAAAAAATTCTGAAAGATTTTGCCCCACCGGTTGACAACTGTGGCAGACAGTGAGTTAATTTACGTAGGCCGCAGCACGGCGGACGCGACGGTAATGCAGTTACTGTTACTCCACAGACGCCCAGTTAAAGGAAATCATTCCTTATTATTACTAGTAACCAAGAAGGAATAGATTATTGGTACGGTGAAAG
>JAWQRP010003148.1:0-13932 GCA_033557875.1 Quadriops clusia | reverse complement strand
TTTACATTTAAAGCGATGCATTAGAAGAGTTCCGCTTCAAGGCAGGGTCCTTTGCGGGTGAGATACGTACGTAAGGGGGGTACTGTTTACATTTGTAAAAATCAGCTGAGCTAGCTGCCACTTAACTCTTTAGCCTAGCTTGACTTTATTTTGACGTTTTCGTTTGAAATGAACCAAAGTTGACCTCTTCTTATTATTACTTCAAATGTAATGATGTACATTGAAAGTACATGCGGAATAACCCCGCGCGGCAACCTGAATTACAGCGATCTGTAAGTGCCGCTTAAGTGACTGCTAGAAGTGTCAGACGCAATATCAAGGTATTTAACAATTTTATATTTCATTCGAAATTTAAGCGCATTGACCGCGTAAAATTCCCATTTAATCATCAATTCCATTCGACTTTACGACAGGTAAGAATTTTTATCCCACATCTCACTGCAACATCAACATACAGGGTGTATCTGAATTCTAAGGCTGTCATGGCGAGTGGTGCTATTAAATACATTGTTATTTCTCTGCACCATATGCGTCGTTATGTCATTATGCTGATGTCAGATTATCCAATTAACATCAAATTAACACACCAGACACATGTGGGATTCTTATTTTCTATGCGATATTATGAATAAAAGTATATACAAACAACCGCCGCCTATGCGGTATAATACTGTCTCGCCTGGTTTAACCCAAATAATCCTTTAATTATCTGACGCGGGTGTGTGTGGTAATAATTATGTTATTAGCGGGCGAGATAATACATAAATAACTTACGTATGTGTTGTACGCTCTACAACTCTATCCGACCTTATTTTGTGTTCTTTTTGTCTAAAAAAAGATTATCTTTCATTTAATTAATAACTTTTCTAGTCTGTTATCTCAGGGTTGTCCCATTCTCTTTTTTTTGTATAGTCTACGATTAATAGCAAAGTGTCCTTTCTTGATTAGCGCCGATTATTCCGACAGGTCGTTTGTACACCCGCAGGCGCTTTATTTGTACAATAAATTAGTAATTTAATTATCAGATTATTTTCCGTTTTGGTTTGATCGCCGGGCTCTGATGGCCGCGCCGGGAGAATGCGGCGAGAGAACTTCATTCCCGCGACAATCTCTCTTTCGCACTTTGTCACACCACGAGCGCGTGCGGAAGTGAGATATCTTCACCCAAACTTCAACCTCAAAAATGTAGCGTGACCGGTTCGGAGCTCATAATTACTTTCTTCGCGCTGAAATATGGTCCGGGACCTCAGACCTTTCTCTAAAGTTCCTTCAAGTGCCGATATTACCACCTTCACGCGCAGATTTGACCACATCGACACGTCGTGTGCTGAATTTTTTGGTACGTAAGCAAATAGCGCACATACACTATGAATATTCGACTAAGAACAATCACATAGTGCATGTGCACTATGTATATTTCACACTAATACTAATCGACAATATGCTGCTAAAAAAAAGGGTTAAAAATGTCACCCGGAAACTCGTATGGTATGCTCAAGAGACATTCAATAACGCTTATTGACAATATCTACCATACTATCGCAAAAACTAAACATTTTAGTACATTACGTAGTTGTAATTTAAAAAATGTAAATGGAATTGTGAAGACATGATACTGTTACGGAATTTTTGTTTCGGTCACTTTGTTTAAGTTCTGTGAATAAACTGTTAGTCATTTACGCTAATTCAATTACAACTAAGTTCAGAATTAGTCACGGAAATTTCGGTCGCGGGAAAAGTATTTCATTTTTGGTTTACTCTGTCCTTTTATCTTTTGTAGTATCAATGACCATTTTTCATTAGTCATATGCACCAAAATGTTGATAGAACAGAAAAGACAAATGAAAAAGCATAGGCATGTAGTAATTGCCTAAGAAATAGTGTCCTTTTTACAGTTTACTTCAATTATCATTGTTTATTAAAATATTTAATGGACAAGTGAATTTAATTCAGATTATTTTTGCTTAAATATTACTTTTACACCAGACTTCTAATACTTTCCTATAATAAATGAATATTCTTACCACCACATGATTTAAACCTTTATAGGTAAATATCCCTCAGCAAAGAAAACTTAAAAATTAAGTCACCTCACACCTCATTTTTATACTAATGTATGAAAAAAGCAGATAAGGTATAATTAATCATACAATGGTATTTATTAAACTTTTCTAGTTTTACCTACTGTCTATAGTAAATTGCGTATTAATTATTTGAACAGTATAATTAATAACAAATTATAGATAATTGGTTGTTTTTGTTTCATTCGTTTTCATTATATACATCATGTTGATTTCGTTGAAATATAAACCTCTTCATGAACCTAATAATCAACTCATTCTACATTAGTAATTATGAACAATTCATAGACATTAATTGTAAAAATAAAACCTCTTATTGAATACTGCAATAATCAAGGTTATAAAGTAATTAAGAATCAATAAAGTCATACTGTGGAACCTAACCATACTCAACTTTTTTACGATTTTTCATAATTATATATCTCTGTCTTTATAAATATTTTGCGTAGAATATTGCTTTATTTGTTAAAAAAATCTTATAATTGAGATACTCAAACCGCTAACAAGAAGCAAAACAATATTACCAAAAATATTTTAATTGCCTTCTTTTAAAATACTTTAAAAGTTGTTTTTGTTATACATCGTAACGCATCCAAATAGTGCAGTATATACAAGTATAGGGAAAAGATGTATATCAGGATTAGTGTGCTTCGAAATATTTTTGGGATTCGTAAACGTAAAATTATCTTCTACATTTTCACAACTAAAATTTTAGAAAACTAAACAAATAGGGTACTAATTGACGAAATTACCTAAAATTAGAAAATAGTATGAAAATTAAAAAGGCCTTGAATTAATATCACTGAGAATTTTGGACAATTATTTCAACGTTAGACTCAAATTATACACAATTTTTTGTACCTAATCAGTTTTTAAGTTTTAACTGCTGCGCCTTCCTCCGATACTTCTATAACGTAATTTTCCTTCCTTGTTTCTAGATGCTCAAAATGGAGACCACAACCATTCGAACATTCCGAGGGAGACTAACCCCAAACTGCAATACATTAATATTGGAGAAGAGGATCAAATGGAAATATATGGGTATAAGTTCAGTAACCTGAAGAACGCCATCACTTGGATCTTTTATTTCTTGACAGTCGGCCTTCTAAGGCTATTTTTCCACTGGTACCCGCAGTTTGGGCTTTACTCGACTCATTCACGTTGCGATTTGTCTTCAGCTGAAAAGGTTCTAGTCATCGATGACTACAAAGGAAAGTACAAAACCTTCTTCGTCGAGGACGTTAAAACATTGTCGTCAAATGTTGCACTCTTATCGAAAGCGCAGGAGAAAAAGGGCAAGCACGATGTGGCTAAGAAGAACGTGAGGAACGAAATAGCGAGGAGAGACTCCCACCAAAAGAATGTAGTGAAGAGAAACCGACTCAGTATTAATTTTAACGGGGCGCAACGAAATGACCTCTTAGAAGCCCGTGCTTTCTGGTGCAAGAAACTCTGTTACATCTGGGACATACAGAGCAAAACATTTGTTAAATTAGTCGGATTAGATAAGGTGATTACGAATGCCGAAATCCATGCCCATGAAGGTTTCGACAGTGTCGAGCAATTCACCAGGCGGATAACCTATGGAACCAACGAAATCGACGTTCCACTTCAAACGATTCTAACTTTGTTGCTCCTGGAGGCGTTGACACCGTTTTACATATTTCAAGTGTTCAGCTTAATCGTTTGGTGCTCGGAAAACTACTATTACTACACTATCGCCATCGTCATTATGTCAGTGGTTGGCATAACATCGTCCATTATCCAGACAAGAAAGGTAATTTGCACGGCTTCGGTTATTGGTTTTTACGTGAAACCGATAGCTTATCTGAGAGATATGGCGACTCGGTAATGTTTCAGCATACCTTAATTTTTTTTTTTGTTACTCATAGTCGAGCTGTTTTTCACAGCTTTTTGCATTTATGTATTCTAATTACTGATTTTTAGTACGAAAAATTTATTTTTTTAAGTTATTCCTGTAAATCAGATATAATTTCAATTTTTATGGTTTTAAGTGCCATATAAAATGTGAAATACGAGTAGGATCGGGTTTATTTACTAATGATGCTTAATTATGCTTACAACAATAACAACTAAATCTTTTGTTATTTATTTTACAAAAACAAATCGTTAGACCTTAAATTACTGGTATGTGCGACAGGAAGTAAAACATAAATTTGCAATTTTTATTGCTATGCTCTTTCCAGTGTATACCATGTATAACCAGATGATACCGGTTTTTACTTTGATAGTACAGTGGATTGTTTCTAAATTAGGAGGAGTAAATACTTACATCATTCTTATTTTATGACAAATTTCTAAAATTTTGTAGTTTTACGTTTCTTTTTTCCTTTTTTATTAGTAATCAAAATACCAAGTTTTATAAGCTAATGTGCTGGCTTGAATTACATAGATAAAAAGACATTTACTTTCTTTTCTTGTTCTTGTACGAATGTGTGATTGATATTTTTATCCATGGTGATGACATTGTTTGAAATAATCTTTTGTTTTTAGAACCAGAAAAATTTGCGGGGCACAATTCACTCAACAGATAAAATCTCTGTATGTCGAGGAGATGACGTTTTCGAAGACGTCCCAACAACTCATCTAGTACCAGGCGATGTAATCGAGATCCCTCAGCATGGTTGCATTATGCACTGCGATGCTGTTTTGCTCAACGGTAACTGCATCGTGAACGAAAGCATGTTAACAGGCGAATCGGTGCCAATAACGAAGACGCCGCTGCCTAAAACCAACAAGTATTACAATGTCAAAGAAGACGGTAATCACACGCTCTTCTGCGGCACAAAAGTCATACAAACCAGATATTACGGAGACAAGAAAGTTTTGGCTGTGGTTATCCGGACAGGATACTTGACTAGCAAAGGCCAGTTGGTTCGGAGCATCATGTATCCACCTCCGGCGGATTTCAAGTTTGACCAGGACAGCTATAAATTCATTGGAATCCTCGCAATTATAGCTTTGCTAGGATGTGTATATACAGTTGTTTCTAAAGTAAGTTTTTTTTATAAAGATCACTCATATACGATAGTTTTCCTCAAATTAAACAAATTTGTATTTAAGAATAACCTTCGATAAACATCTTTTCATATACATACATAAGCATTTCCCTTCTACGTTGCGGAGTAGGGTTAAACATCTTTTTACTTTTTTTTATTTATATGAATCACTATTCTTATGCTTCTTATTACAGAGTACTCGTGATATAGATGCGCTGGACATTCTCATAAAAGCTTTAGATCTAATAACAATTGTCATTCCACCGGCCTTACCTGCAGCAATGACTGTCGGTAAACTATATGCATTACACCGGCTGAAAAAGGCAAAAATCTTTTGCATAAATTCTAGAATAATAAATGTGTCCGGGTCTATCAACTGCACCTGTTTCGATAAGGTAAGATATGGCTTTTGCTTCTCATTTTAATTTAATTTATTCAAAATAAATAGCAGCGATAAAGCCAACTTAACCATGTTTTGTTTTTTGTATCTAGACGGGTACTTTAACAGAAGATGGCATGGACATGTGGGGCGTCGTTCTCGTTGAAAACCAAGAGACAAAAGAACCTCATAAGGAGATTCACAACCTTCCACTCGACTCATTGTTCATGCAAGGCATGGTAACTTGTCATTCGCTGACTCTGATTGACAACGAACTCACGGGTGATCCGATGGATGTCAAGATGTTCGAGTCGACAGAATGGATCCTCGAAGAGCCCAACATTGCCGACACTTCAAAGTATGACCTTCTAGTTCCGACCGTTTTGAAACCACCACCAAATAGAGTTTGCACACATTCTGCCATCAAATCGTCGAATACTAGCCCGATTACACCTTTAGAAATCGGTATCGTCCACCAATTCCAATTCTCGTCGAACCTGCAAAGAATGAGCGTTGTCACGAAAAAGCTGGGCTCGGAGCATTTCCGCTTGTTTTGCAAAGGATCCCCGGAAATGATTAAGTCACTGTCTTTAGAGCACACTGTTCCTCCGGACATAATGGATAGACTGAAAGAGTACACAAAAAAAGGTTACAGAGTCATCGCCCTTGGGACCAAAAACCTGGAAATGAGCTTCTTTAGGATACAACGGTTGAAGCGAGAAGAAGCCGAGAAGGACCTAACCTTCCTTGGTCTCATAATCCTGGAAAACCGCCTTAAGCCCGAGACGGAGGGTGTGATAAAGATTTTGAAAGATGCCGATATCAAAGTATTAATGATCACGGGGGATAATATACTCACGGCAACGAGTGTTGCTAGAGAATGCGGGATAATTAGCAATAAGAGACCATTGGTGGAAGTCACCGTTGATAGTGAACTAGGGGATGGACCTCCGCAGTTGAAGTACGTTTTTAACGAAGAGGTGCATGAAGTAAGTCAAACTTATAAATATAATTATTTATGTTTTCTTCTTCTTTTCTTCTTAACAGAGGTTGGCACAGCTCCATAAGGAGCTATTCAGCCACTACGACTTGAAGTGAATGGAAAAGGACTCCTCTTTCCATTCACCGTTATAGTAAAATATTCACTATTTTTAACAGTTTGCTACAATTTTGTGCATTTATTAGTGATGTTAGTATGTGTGAATATGTGGAGAAAAGAGAGACACAAGATACAAAATTACACGGAACATTTAAAATAAATACTAAAGTTTCAATTTTGATCTTTTAATAAAGTAAAAAGTAATAAAAATGTATTAATTGGCGGAATTTCAATCAATGTATATATACTCAGAGGTAATTGCCATCTCTGATTAGTAAGCTCTTTAATCAAATCATTAATATTAATTTTATTATTGTCACAACCAAAAAATAAATGATTTAAGTAGCCCACTTAATTGTCATATTTGACATCTTTTTGGTTAGTTAAGTGTCAAATTTATCAGAGTGTCAGTATTATTACTATTTTCTTGATTTGAACCCATTTAGTTGTTTTACTAATATCAGTGAGTATAGGAGTTTATAAAGAGACTTAACCTTATGGCGTTTTACGAGCCCGCTTGCATCTCACTCGAATCCTTGTCTAATTTACCCGTCTCACCCCCCACACCCTTATATTCCTACTCTGTGCAGTGCTGCCTCCACGTGGTAAACGGTGAATTTTAAGAAGCTACCTTGACCTTGAATTATTTAGGGCTATTTCTCTCGTTTTAGGTGAAAAAAACTTAAATCGGACAATGTTCCCTTGTTTATACAATTATAGTATACATACGTGTTACTCGCGATACTCATTTTAAACGGTTCTTGAATACGTTGGACACCTAAGTTTTAAACCAAATCGTAACAGTGACCTGACTCGACTGACTTGGCCCGGGCTCAATACCGCTTCAGCACACTAGAGACTAACGCCATCTACTTTTCAGCACGAAATTGGGCTCGCAAAATTTACATTGTGTTCATTCTCTTGGCAACTCCTATACTCACTGTCAAGATGTAGTGATAAATACTATTGAAGAAAAAAAAAAAAAGAAAAAAATTGGACCAACTTTATTCATTAGGAGACAATTTCAATAGTTTTCACTCAAAAAGAAAAAACAGCTTCATTGCAGCACTTTGACATTTGACAGCTCAATCGATAATGCAGTTAGCCATGATCCGTTCATATCATGATCACCCATACGTTTATAATAATAATTTAGTGTCATTACTTTTTTATTCAATAACATCTTATATTGTAAGTGCATATGAGAAAGCTTACCTTTAATTAATTTGCAGAACAAACAGCCCAAGAGCTCATCCAGAAGAAAGACTTCCTAGAAAGGATCGTTTACTGGTGCTACAATTCCGAGAATCTAGGCGTCCGGGGCGAATCATCTCGGCTAATCTCCTCGCTGATCAAAAACTGCCACCTGACGTATTTCGTGACGATTATGGCCGTAACGGACTGCTTAAAATGCGTCGTTGAGATGGTTTCTTCAATGCACGCGGTCATGCAGAACGAAGCCTTGGTAGCATTGAATATTCTAGCGGCTTGTTGCATTCATTCCGAACAGTCAACTTCCAGTTGCAAGAAAGATTCATCCTGCACGGATATCGAGAACATTAACTTGGCGACACAGAGTTGTTCGGGGAGTTGCAAAGAGCCGTTACCCGACCTTTTGGTGAAGGCGGACATCGGGAAACATGTCGCCTTCGTTCTAACGGAATACGGCGAAAAGCTGCAGAAGGAGACGATCGAGAACATCCTAACGCTTTTGGACCAATTGACGAAGAAGAATATCATCATCGACCATCTCCGCAATTCGAAGGTGCATGAAGCCCTTTTGCCTCTGGAACAAAACAAATCGTTGGGCGTCACTGTGCGAGGGAGGATCCAGCATCTATGCGGGGTCATAGCCGGTGCTTAAGTGCCAATTAAATTAATGAATAGGGCATGTGATTTAAATTTAATTCGTAGATTTGAATTTACTTCGTAGATTTGAATTTACTTCGTAGATTTGAATTTATTTCGTAGATTTGAATTTATTTCGTAGATTTGAATTTATTTCATAGATTTGAACTTATTTCGTAGATTTGAATTTATCTCGTAGATTTAAATTTATCAAGTAGATTTAAATTTATTTCATAGATTTAAATTTATCAAGTAGATTTAAATTTATTTCATAGATTTAAATTTATCCAGTAGATTTAAATTTATCTAGTAGATTTAAATTTACTTCATAGATTTAAATTTATCCAGTAGATTTAAATTTACTTCATAGATTTAAATTTATCCAGTAGATTTAAATTTACTTCATAGATTTAAATTGAATTCATAGGATTAAATTTCCCCCAACCCCGAAATCGGTAAAATTCCCACAAGAGAATTTAATCGTCTTTTCCTTTCATTTATCCGATTCTGGTGTTGTAGATTTTTTGAATGTATCTACGGATGTACATATATACCTAATCTAACATATAACGACATATTTATACTTATGTAACATAAGTAATTGCAAATGAAACAAAGCTTTCAATCGAGTTGCTGTAGCGGGTCTACCAGGACTCGAATTCCGTCGCGAATTTTTCATTCTAAATATAATTATATCTCTTTATAATATTTATCTCCATATAATATTTATCTCTTTATAATTATTAGGTAAACCTGTTAACGAGGTGTCTTTATTTCGGTTTGATGTTTTCTTAGCTGAGGTGTAGTCATAAATAATCGAACAGCTAAAAAGTAGTATCAGGTAGTTAAATAATAGCAATCACTGGTTACAAACGTTTTACCAATTTTGGAGCCTTTATTAATCAAATAACTAAACGAAAGGACAATTGGAAGAATTTAAAAAAAAATGTTTTTCTACACCGTCTTTATTGTGTATATTGTACTTTACCACGATTGTGTCGTGTTTAACCTATTTATGTATAATACGTAATTTATTTTGGTTGTACATACAACAAGAAAAATTTCAGATAGACATTTACACAAAAACGTTTATTTCTAGATCGTGTGCTGTTCCACGGGGTTAATGTTTATTAATTATTGATCATTACGATAGATGAAAAAGAAATTGGTAAAATACACGTTCAACGTGAGCAGGTTTTCATGGTGAACGGAAAAAATTTGATCGGACCCCACGACCGAAGTGGGCTGTAAATATTGATTTTTCGTGTGCACCTAGGGCACACGTTAAAATGTACATACAAATTTTATTGTTATAAATGCACAAATAAATGTTTATTTTACTAAATGCATCGAACGTTGTACGAAAAACCATTTGTTAGCAAGTCAGGTGTGAATGTGGGTACACAAATCTGTCCCGCCGGACAAGTAGCAAGCATAACACAGCAAATAAATCCGCAGCTTCGACGAGCTTTTTTAATAATAATAATAATAAATGATTCTCTAATGAACTTATCATTATTAATAAAAATAATTACCCATAAAAATTATAGAAGTGCATTAGGACGAACGACAGGAAGCTAGGGGAGATTTGCCGAAATAAATCTCTTCGCTCGGAACGATTTCAATGCGCGTATTTTTCAATATAACATTCTAAATTTAAATCTTACTATTAATTAGTACCTTAGATTAGCATTTGCGTAGATGGATTTTGCGTTAGTCTTTGGATTTTCTACGTTAGTAACTGGATTTTCTACGTTAGTATCTGGATTTTCTACGTTAGTAGACTTTACGTTTTAAGTAAATGAATTGTCTAACGAATGAATATGTTTAATGTACGTTTCTTAACTTACATTTTTGTAATGTATTTTTTCTGTAATGTACATTTTTATGCTGTACATTTTTGTACTGTACATTTTTGTACTGTACATTTTTGTACTGTACATTTTTGTACTGTACATTTTTGTACTGTACATTTTTGTACTGTACATTTTTTGTACTGTACATTTTTTGTACTGTACATTTTTTGTACAGTATATTTTTTGTACTGTACATTTTTTGAACTGTACATTTTCAGTAATGTACTTTTTCTGTAAAGTACATTTGAAAAAGTACATTTCTAGTAATGTACATTTTTTGAATGTCTTAAGATATAATCGTTGGGTATAAATTTTTACCAAGTACATAGCTGAAAGGAGAGCGACCTTTAGAAATTCTACCTCTTTAATGGCGTGTAAGAACAATTTTCTCAGTGAGCGTGAAATTGTCGATGTTTTTTGAGCTAACTTTGCCGTGACGTTGCACTTTCGCATCAGGTTTTCTCTATTCGTCTCTTTACATCGGATAAGAATATTATCACCGATAAATATTCTATACTTATCATTATTGGTGTGTTACCATTTTAAATGTTCCTAATATTAAAGTGTAAAGTAATAATTTAACTTGCATTAGCCTGTAAAGTAAGCGTGTACTTTTAGGTGTGTACATAGTACTTAACGACTACAACAATTCTGTATTGTTAAAGAGGTAGAAATATGAATAATTACGATTAATCTTATATTGATTCTGTAGTATGTTTCGTAGGGCAATGTTCGTATACCTCAATAATTTTTAATATTTAAATACTATACTTATTATTATTGTATTTGTTTATTAATAAATATATTTCTATGGAACATTTTTAATTATTACTATCTTCCATTTCTCTAAAAACAATTTTCCCTTAACATAAGCAGAAATAACCATTATCTGTGATATACGCTATTATTTACAATTTTGAAAGTCAAATTCATAGGGTTAAATATTTAATATGGGAAGATAATTAAATATTTAAATTTCCCGGTCAAATTGTAACTTGTTATATACATTGGTTTACACGTATTCTGACGTATTTCCTGCATTTTTGGTTGTTCATTTAGGCACATTTGACATTTTGAAGGCGCAAAGATAATACAGTTCCCTGCATTATATAAATTTGCCGAAAGGCCGCCAGATGGCGGCTACGCCTGTCGTGTTGTCCACAAAATCGAGTGTGTCATAACTGTCAGAACATGGATTTATTTATTTAGACCTAATTAAACCAAAAGAACTAGAATAAAGCGACAAAATGGTTTTAGCAGATTTGGGGCGCAAAATCACGACTGCCCTGCAGTCTCTGAGCAAGGCTACCATCATAAATGAGGAGGTAAGAGAACAGCTGTTTGGAGGTTATGTTTTCTTTATTTCCTTATTTCCCATTTTCTTCACTTGCTGTTATGATTTCGTTGTTTCTGTTCTGTTTCTTTACGCCCTGTTATGTTTCTTTACGTCTTGTTATGTTTTCTTTACATCCTGTTATGTTTCCCTTACCTCATGTTAAGTTTTTTTTTGCGTCCTGTTAAGTTTTCTTTACCTCCCGTTATATTTATATTAGCTCCTGTTATGTTTTCTTTATCACCTATTATGAGATCTTTATTTCCTATTACATTTTCTTTACTTGATATGATGCTCAAGAAATTGTATTCTTTGCATTTTAGGTCCTCAATGGAATGCTCAAAGAGATTTGTGCGGCTCTGCTGGAGGCCGACGTTAATATCCGATTGGTTAAAAAGCTTCGGGAGAATGTTCGAGCCGTCATTGACTTTGAAGAAATGGCCGGTGGCCTAAACAAGAGGCGAATGATCCAGAGTGCTGTGTTCAAGGAGCTCGTTAAAGTATGTCTTAATTGCGTATTGCTCGGTTCGCTTCAATAAATTTTAAATTTAATTTTAGCTTTAAAATGATGTCACGATTTACTATTATTATTGATGTAGAGTTGTTATTCATATTGATATAGATTTGCTGTTATTATTATTAGTACTATTGAATATAGAGTATATTCAATGTTGGTACAGATTTGCCATTATTATTATTGATACAGATTTAATTGTCTTTTAAATTGACTTTTTAAATGGCTCCCGATATGTTAATTTAATAGATTAGTTTAATGAATTAAAGCCAATAAAAAAATTTTTGAATATCATTACCTATTTAATGTTATTCAAATATTTTTTTTTATAAACATGAAAAATGAAAAAAATCATAGGTCAACTAGTTTAAGCTATTTTCGTTTTCTAACTAAAACAACTTTTTATTTTTATTACAGTAGACAAATAAGAAAGAAAATCCAAATCATTAGAACTGTTAATAATAAGTTACCAGATTAGTAGAATAGGTAATAAAAATATTATCTTAATCATTACGTTGTATAATATTCATTGTCAATTTTGCTTTGAAATTGTGGGGACGCTATTGAATTGTTGAACATTAAAACCTCTAGTTAAGTGTATTAAAAGCGAGTGCCGAAGATGCGAGGCGGCAAGCGAGCGAAGCGAGCGAACTCATCGTGCCAATAATTTTAAAACAATATTATACAACAGAATAATATTTTATAACTTAATAGTTAAGAAAATATTTTTATTATCCGTTCTAATCATTTAGAAACTCGTTTTATTACCCGTTCTGATAATTTAGAAACTCTTTTTATTAGTCGTTCTAATAATTTAGAAACTCTTTTTACTAGCTGTTCTAATAATTTCCAATTTTTTTATCTTATATGTTCTAATGGTTAGGAATCGTGAAAATAATGATGACATTATCGTAATGGTTGGTTTAGAATCTAAAGTTTAAAATAGGTTCTATAAAGAAATTCAAAAAAATAATAATTAAACCTGTATTTAATAATTTATATATATAGATTAATAATTAGTAGTAATAATAATAATTGTTAACTATGATCTTACATCTTGTCTAATATACGGTTGAACGTTAAAAGCTCCAGTTAAGTGTATTAAAAACGAGCGCCGAAGGCGCGATGCGGCGAGCGAGCGAAGCGAGCGAGCTCATCGTGCCAATGATTTAAAAATCAATATTATACAACCTATTGATTAATATAATATTTTTATTACTCGTTCTAAACCATCCGCTTTCATATACATACTTCATCATCACCTTAAAATGATTTGACGATATAGATATACTATTTTTATTTAATGTAGATTTGTTTCTTGTTAAGTGTGTGTATTTTTCAACAGCTCGTAGATCCTGGGGTGAAGCCCTACCAGCCCTTGAAGGGAAAACCTAATGTAATCATGTTCGTCGGTTTGCAAGGTTCGGGGAAGACGACGACATGTACGAAATTAGCCTATCACTACCTCAAGAAAAATTGGAAGTCATGCTTAGTCTGTGCTGATACCTTTCGAGCTGGTGCTTACGATCAGGTGAAGCAGAACTGTACAAAAGCCAGAATTCCCTTTTATGGAAGGTAAGTATCTAAGTCATGGCATTAATAATATTATTTTCTTGATTTGAACCCATTTAGTTGTTTACTAATATAATGATATAAGTATTTTGTACTTCAACTATTTATTTATTTTTTTTTAAATACAACCGGTTTCGGGTTATATACCCATCATCAGATGTTAACTACAAAAACATGAGTTATTAAATACATGTAGAAATAAAATATTACTTATTGCTACTTACATTATT
>JAWQRP010003147.1:0-13933 GCA_033557875.1 Quadriops clusia | reverse complement strand
TCAAATCAATGTCACAGGCACTTGTTTCTTTGGCTTTTAATACACATTGTCTATTATTTTTTTCTGCTCTTTCATTGCATGACATTGCCTCCTATAACATTTACGTATATGCACATTCCACAGTTCTCGATTATGTTCCATCGCATAACCTCACTTTTCGAAAATTCATCAGATTGCCTCTAAAGCTCCAAAATGCTATAATTTAACTAACTGTTAATGCATAATTTACACGTTTGGTCCATATTTAGGCCCCAATAGGGCTCTAAGACGTCTGACCCGTTCCTTCAAAAAATGACAGCGGCGTAGATGGTAAGCCGCCTGCGCTGGAGTTGAAATGTCAAAATTCCGACTTTCAGCTTTAAGATTGTTGATACGGGGGTTACTCGCAACGCTTCGGTACGAAACAAATTATTCGCTAAAATAAACGATTAGAGCGAAACAATAATTTATTTCGTTGCTTTTTAATTTGCTGATGCAAGTAGTTAAAATCTCCCTTACAAAACTCATTGATGTTCTTTAAAATGCGATTTTTTCATATTGGCGCAACCATCGATACACACTCACCATAGAAATTATATTCCTTAAAATGGGAAAATTACCGACGGACGTACGTACGTTACGACGGTAATTATGTTTGTTGATAAGTATTTTCTCTGGAAAGGGTTTATATTCGATATACTAACTTACGTCTTTATATTTAGCTGAGATGTGTTTTCCACAAGGGATTTTTGTTACCTGTGTGGATTTGGTGTAACTGATTTTGGTTTTGTACCTATTTAGCCAAGATTTTAGTAGATTTATTGTTATTGAAGATACTCAAATTATCTTTAAGGGTAGAATTGGTACGTAGACATCATTGAAATTATAATAAGCAACACGTTGGTCATTAATTTATTTTTTTTAAAGACCTTCATACCCAAAATAAATATAAAGTAATAAAACCAACTATTACATTAAAATAAAATAAAACTAGGATATACAACCAGTTTTACTTCCTGCTTACTATTGAATAAGGACGACATGTGTGTCAAAATTATGTATGCCGTTCAAATTATTTCAAAATATGCCAGAGCACAATATTTATTAAATGTCATTAGTAGAATAAACTTTATAAAATGATTGTAGCGGGTTCAGAGAATAATATTATTAAATGTTATTCGAATGTTTAACCTTTTCACCAAGTTTTCTTTGGTGATATGTGAAATATGTACATAGTACCACAGATAGTACATTTTCATTTCTCTAGGTAAATATCGGACATAATGTGACCTTGACCTAAATGACTTCCTTTTTCTTGATTTTTATTATTCTGATGCAACTCATTAAACCGTTAAATACTGCTTCACTTTTGCAATGTTATTGGTGTAATTACGGGTACTTTGCTGGATTGTACAATGCTATATCTATAAACCGTGATGATTACTAGTTTAACTGTATGTATTTGAACTACAATTTAAATAAGGTAACAATTCCTGTAATCTTTCAGAGTTGCATTGGCCATCCCCAAAGTCGATGGAGTTTTACAAAAGTGCCGAATGTACGCTGTAAACTACAGTGAAGTATTATTACAAAACAAAACAGAAGGAGATCCATCTTGGCCTACCGTAGCTTGTCTGCATGGATGGGAATATAACTTCACAACGGACGATGTTCCTTATAAAACAATTTCTACCGAGGTATTGAATAGCAAATGAATAAAACTTGCTAATTAGGAAGACTAATTCGACTTATTCATTGTTTATAGCTGAACTGGGTCTGTGATTACGATGCGTTACCATCTATTGCTCAAGCTGTTTTCTTCTGTGGAGCTATCCTAGGTGGATTAGTTTTTGGATGGATAGCTGATAAACACGGACGAGTTCCAGCTTTAGTTGGAACTAACCTAATTGGCTGTGCTGCTGGAATTGCAACAGCTTTTACGCACACGTTTTGGGAATTTTGCGTTTGCAGGTTTTTAGTTGGAATGGCATTTGACAACTGTTTTACTATGATGTACATTCTTGGTAAGTCACTGACTTTGAAGTTATCAAGCTTCTGGTTTATGTCGGATATTTATAAATTTTATCTGTGCCCCATAAAATAAATCCAGTGGTCTAAACGTTAAAATGTCATTATCGTTACGGCAATGTATTAGTTTATTGTGTGTTTTATTCGGTGTATTTCCCGACATCATGTGTCGCTAACCGGCACCAGAAAGATTGGGTATATGTCTGCCGGGAAATAATCGAATTAAATGTTTATGCACAACATATTGCTGAAATTAGGGACACGTGACAGAAGAAAAATATCAATTGTGTCAAATATGTAATTTTTTCTTTGTAAAGACCGACATAATTTTTTATAAAATGATTAAATCTCTTACCTGTCGACGATTTACGAAAAGTATGTCAATGAGCACGTTTTTGGGTGTGCGGGAACCTGCCCAGCCAAGAGTCGGTATGTGTCCAAAAATTTTAGATTCGAAGGAAGTGTTCAAGGATTTTTTAAAATCGGATATGACTGTCTTCGTGGCCGCTGCTGCAGCGACTCCTATTCATTTACTGCAAGCCATGGCTGATTTTGGAAAAGAAAACACATTACAAAACATTAAAGTTTACCACATGCATATGGAGGGACCTGCTGCTATAGTAGAGGCAGATTGTCAGGGTATCTTTAGATCTATTTCATTTTTTATGGGCAGTAATGTTCGCAAAGCCGTTGAAGAGGGCAGAGCAGAAGCAATGCACGTATTTCTATCTGACATTCCATCAGTCATGTATTCGAAAGTGGTAGATCCAGATTTGGGAGTAATTTCGGTGTCACCACCAGATAAACACGGTTATTGCACCATAGGAACAAGTTGCGATTGCGTTCGAGCTGGAATTACGTGTTCCAAGAAAATTGTGGCCCAAATAAACAAGTGCCTTCCGAGAACTTTTGGAGACACATTGATTCACATAAGCCAGATAGACGCTGCGGTAGAAATTGACGAGCCTATGCCGGTAATAAAAATTCCGAAATTGGATGATATTTCAGTGAAAATAGGAAAATTAATCGCTGAAAATTTGGTTGAAGATGGGGCTACATTGCAATTGGGCATTGGGGGGATTCCCAACGCGGCCTGCGCCGCTATGGAAACCCATAAAGATTTGGGTATTCACACAGAAATGTTTTCCGATGGAATTCTCGATTTGGTGGATAAAGGGATTATAACCAACAGATTGAAGTCGATGCATAAAGGGAAGTTCATAGTTTCGTTTATTGTAGGAACACAGAGATTGTACGATTTCGTAAATGACAATCCAGCTGTTGAATTTTACCGGGTGGAATACGTGAACAACACTGAAATAATTTCAAGGCAGTCCAAAATGGTGGCTATTAATTCTTGCATCGAAGTGGATTTAAGTGGCCAAATTGCCTCGGATTCCATAGGGACTAGACTATTTTCTGGATTTGGCGGTCAGATTGACTTTACAAGAGGTGCAGCAACGGGAACGGACGGAAGAGGAAAAGCTGTAATCGCATGTGCATCTAGGACGCCCAAGGGGCAACCGAAAATTGTTCCAATGTTGAAACCTGGCGCAGGAGTCACAACTACCAGGGGGCATGTAAGATATGTCGCTACTGAATATGGAATAGCCCATTTATTTGGGAAATCTCTTCGCCAGAGAGCTTATGAACTTATAAATATTGCCCATCCTGACGATAGAGAAAAGTTAGAAAAAGCGGCTTGCGAAAGATTAAAAGTTAAACCAGCTCCATAACTCGCAAAATGATTTTAAATGTCATTACTAAAACGAATCGTTAATAAAATAAGTTTTAATTTACACAGCACATTATGTATAGTAAATCTTAATATTTTTAAAAATTGATTATTCAATATTTGCGCGGTATATATGAGAAAAATTAAATTGTCAATGATAAATTACTTTATTTATGCCAGGATTGATCTTTTTATGAAAATTGTAAACTTAATTATCTTTCACCTCACATGAATATTTATGTAATAAGCGAACTTGTTAAAAATGCAACCTTTTGTTCCACTACTCAATATCGATAAACCTTGAACGTAAAACACTATAAAATTATACATAATCTGTATGTCCAAAGAGAGAATGTACAATCAATTATAGTTTAACTTAAACTAGATCGGGTAACAAATTTCCATGATGTTTCAATGAAAAAACGTGACTTATACCTATTAATTCTATAAAAGGTATCAACGGTCGAGTGATTTTTCGTTTAATACATCTATGATTATAAGTAGTGCATTCATACATCGGCATTGTAATTACATTTTTATCTATTAGGTTATTGACTAGCTGTGATACATCTTGTAATATCGTGTACTTGACCTGTCTAACGGACGTAAATTGAAACGTATAAACTGGTATTGCTTATTGCCAATATATTGTTTTTCTTAAGCTTCGGTGATTTTTCTCTTTTTAACAAATCTGAATAATAAAGAAATTATCCGGAAATAAAGTTATCGTGGGTGTTCTATGAAGGCACGTGTTTGTTATTGACAACCTGGAATAACCTTTCTTTTAACGTTGGCCTCACGGTAGCAAAGTCTACTAGTAATTAAAACTATTCTTCGGCCATACATGTAAGATGAAATAAATTGGTATAATTGATTAACACTCGTGCTCATTAATGGGAAACCTTTTATGGAGCGTAACTTGGCAGATTATAAATTTTCTATCTCTTGAAATTGGAAGCTGAGGAAGAAAACAAGGCCAAAAAATTCAATACTATCTAGGCTAGTTAAATATTTTTTTTTAATATTTGATGTATTTTACATACATGTTTACTGGGTGCTGTTGCAATTTCTAACCTTGAGCAAAGCTTTAATGGACGCAGAAGTAATCAGTAAACTAAAAATTATGCTAAATTTCTGTCCTATGAATTACGGTTATTATAAATCACTGTTAATTTAACTAAATTTTCAGTTACTTCTTCTGATGTGAATTTAATTAAGAGTTTGTATTTCAAATTATGTAGGAAATACAACCATAATCGCGTTCTGTCTGTTCAACTTTTAACGATTTACAAAGATGTGGCAGATTTAAATAAATGTATGTAATTATAGTAGCGAGAATGCAGATCAGGGAAACGCACTTTCAACATAAAATGTGCAGTTTATTATATATCAAGCAAAGTACCATTTCAAGGTTGTAATGAGGCGGATGCATTATTCATTTTTCCTAACTAACATGTCAAAAGAATTCCTGTGCGTTACTATATTGATTGACAAGATCAGACAGACATGTATTACCGATTTATTTACGCGTCGGAGCATGTAAATATGTATATTTATTCGACACGATTGATTGTAATTATTTAGGTGTTCCCTAATTGAACTTCTTACTTTTTAGTGGCACGACAATTTCATGATTCTTTCACGAACAAAATATTTTTTAGTGCTGGAATATGTCGGCCCGAAATGGAGAACCTTCATTGCTAATATGTCCATCGCTATATTTTTCACATTTGCAACATGTATCCTTCCGTGGATTGCTTTAGCCCTTGGAAACTGGAGAACATTGTGTCTTGTAACTTCAATTCCCTTAGCCCTTTCAATTTTAACGCCTTGGTGCATTCCGGAATCAGCCAGGTAAACAATATATAAGTTTAAAATAACAATACCATTCATATTTTGTTATTAAATTTAGATGGTTGGTGTCACAAGACAAAGTGGACAAAGCAGTGGGAATTCTGAAGAAAATAGAAAAAATTAATAAAACCAAAGTAGGAGATGACATCTACAAAGAATTTACAGTAAGTTTTAATTGCCATTTTTAAGTTTCGGAACTTTCCTGTGATAATTTTAACTTCATATGTTATTGGAATTGTAGGATAGTTGCAAGAAATCACAAAAAGAAGAGGAAGAAGCTAAATCATACTCCGTGTTGGATCTTTTCAAGACTCCTCGTTTAAGAAAAATCACACTTTTGTTAATTGTAATATGGATGGCCATTTCTTTAGTTTTTGATGGGCACGTGCGTAATGTGGGATCATTGGGCCTTAACGTTTTCGTTACGTTCACAGTAGCTTCAGTGACCGAATTTCCAGCGGACACATTTTTAACCTTAACTTTGGACAAATGGGGCAGAAGATGGCTAGCTTTTGGTTCAATGGTCGCTAGTGGGATTTTTAGCCTTTTGGCCACTGCAGTACCTTTAGGTAAGTTCTTTTTTAATACAAAGAAAACTTATATCGCACTAACTATATTTTATGGAAATACACATACATCACAGTTTAAGCATTATTTACAGCCAATTTGTCTCTGAAAATAATTGCTTCATATTCATAATTGAATTCTTTTCCAACGTACATTTTCGTTTAGTGCAGTAGTACTTATTAACATATTTTATCATCGCTGAAATTCCTGCGTAAATCTCTCGGCCGACTTCTTCAATTTTTGATGGCCTTGGTTCAAATCCAGATCGACCGAATTTTGGCAATTCTATTATGTAAGAAAATTTAACGTTATGGGTACCTCTTGCAAAATCCGTGCTGCATCCATTAGTCCGATCTGAAATTATATTGAGATAAAATTCGTCTAAGGACGAAGGTTTAAACATACATAATAATTTGCAACTATTGCCCACTTTGAAACACCTTTTGTTCCCTTTTCTGTATATAGCTTGTTGGCATGAAATGCCGCAGTTAAACTAAAACAATTTCAAATCAAAACATTTTTTCAAAATGTAAATACTGTTTATTTTACCAAGTCTTTCGCATCGTGAGGTTCCATTCTAGTAAATCCATACGGATACAAAATCATAGACCCAAAAGCATGAAGAGAAATATACAACTTAATATAGCCAGAGTATTTTTCGAAAATGCTGGCCAAGCTTCTGCTTTCTGGTTCACTTAAAGCGTTCGGTCCTCTATATTTATTATTCCTTTTACAATCACTTCCCCCACTGCCTGTTATAGATTATATTTATTGAACTATTTTAATAACGTTAGAGGGCGTTGATTTTAAAAAGCTCACCGCCAAAGCAAAATGGAAAATTTCTATTTAAATCCACTCCAAATTCCCTCGGATCTGTAGAACAATTCTTAGACATATTTTTCCTCCAAAGTCTATCCTGGAAAATAAAATCCTAGTCATGTACTTAAATGAGATCCACACTGACAACGAGAGGATGATATAAATTATCTTATCTTTATCATATTTTTTATGTGCAAAAATCCATATACACCACAATAACAAAATGGACATGTGTGTAAGTAACGAGACATACAAAAGTTCATAAAGCTTTGTAGCATTGTGTAGAACTACAAACAAAAAACATTTTTACCTAATGAAAATAAAATGTGAACATACCACCGTGTGAGTATATTCATAACCATCAGGGTTTATACAGGGAATAACGAAGATGTCAATTAAATTTAACAGCACCTGATGCTTAACAGCATTCTCTATGAAATAGAGGCCTGTTGTCAAGCTTATCCATTCTCTTGCATGCATCGCGGCATCTATAAGGACAATGTCTCTTCTTTTATCGCTATTAATATTGTTAGATAACTTTACCATGTAGATATCGTGCCCATTAATTGATTTTCCAATACTCTCAAATTTTGCTCTCTGAGGATATCTAGTCGGCAATTCTCGCAAATAGCGCTGAATCTGAAATTTTGAGCTTTTACATAGAAAATTTTATGCAAATTTTACAAAATCTTACTACTTACGTCACCATATCGAGGAAACTTTTTGTAAAAGAATGGTTTCTCGCAAGTTGCATTTTTATATCGAGGCATAGGCCGCTTTACTTTTTTTGATGAAAACTTTACTCGTTTCTTTTCCTTTTTACATCTAGATTTTCGTCTTGATCGCCGTTTCAGTCGACATCTCGATCGAAGCCTACCTTTGGATTTAGATTTTCGCTTATGACGATTGCGGTTTGGTTGTGGGCACCTAGAGTGTGATGATAGATTAGGCCTTGATGTATGATGCCTCCGATGTGACGTATGTCTGCATCCGGACCTATGATGGCGTACATGCTTCGATCTCGATCTACCTTTAGAATTGCGATCTGATTTACTACTTCTCCTTCGCGATCTAAGAAGTTTAATTTTGCATCTATACTTGGATCTGGGCTTAGAACTCGAAATTAGTTCCCGCCTTCTGCAAGTACCCATTACATTCCGAAGTTTCGGAAACACTATTTTAATTTCATTGAAAACTCGGAAACTTTCATGGTATTTTTCATTTTAAATAAATATGAAACACACTACGTAATTTGGAAAATTGATACGAAATCTACCGTTACGTATGCCAAGGTGACATAACCAAACCACGGATCGATCGATTTTCTCTTTTCCTTCCTCAACCAAAGCATTCCTCGCAAAAGTTGTATTTTGGTTTTAATTCACTTCAACTGTGCCATTAATATTTAAATGCACTATTACCCATTGAACGCACATGTAATAAATAATGGTTTTCTAAATATTCATTTTAAAATAGGCTGTCAATTCAAATTAATTATCTTACAACTCTAAAGTATGTATTGACAAATGAAAAACTTCTTCCTAGTATTTGTAAATATTTTTCTCATAGATTCCTTTGTTAAATTTCAGGACCTGCATCTGCATCCTTGGCTATTATTGGAAGGTTTGCTGTAAATATTTCTTATAATATTGGCCTTCAATACGCTGCCGAATTGCTGCCTACGGTTGTGCGTGCTCAAGGAGTTGCTTTGATACATATTATGGGATACGTTGCTAGTATCTTAGCACCTTTCGTCGTTTACCTGGTGAGTATTACAACCTTTAACCACCCTTTTGGAACGTTGCAATTTTTAATTCATTCCAGGCAAACATATCGACTACACTTCCTTTATTAATCTTAGGAATATTAGGAATACTTGGTGGATGTTTATCACTTTTCTTACCAGAAACTTTAAATCAAGAATTACCACAGACTCTCCAGGATGGGGAAAACTTTGGACTCAATCAAAAATTCTTGGACTTCCCTTGTGCGAAAAAGTAAGTTTTCATTGATTAATTTTAGCTCAGTATTCAAATTAAAAAATTCTTAATGACAAAAACGTATTAAGTTAGTGTACTTTTTACCTCAAGCTTAATAAGTTGGATTAGCATATTGTAAGTAAATATATTCGGCAATTTTTTCACAACTATTTTTTAATATGTTATCGAAATTGCATTACACTTCGTAAAGGCTATATTTTAATACGGACATATATTTTGCAGGGTGACAGAGCAAGAGAAAGGACCAGAAAAGTTCAAACGACCTGATTTTTCGCGAGCTTCTATAAGAGCTTCCATTAGAGGAGAAATAAGATCTAGCATGCTCCATAGGTCTTCGGTGAGATCAAGAAAGTCTCTTGCAATTCCAGAAGGAGGCGAGATTGTTTAGGATCGTTTGTGATATTAGAATAATTCAATTGTTATGTTACCTTTTCCCCTTGACTGTGGTATATAAATAAGCTTATTTATTAATTTTGTATTTATTGTTATGAGATGTAATTGTATTTATCTTCTCCAAGAAACCATATTTATAAAAAGAGTTATCGTCTACAGTTTTATGTACTATTGTTTAAGTTTTTATGCTGAATTTATTTTTTATTATTTGCCTTCAAAATTTAGTTTGGTGCCATATCATTTCGCACTTGTTTTGAGTTTCTACAACAAAACCTTTTATTAGCATACTTTTATTTTTAAACATTGCAATGAAGTTGATGCACATACATGATGACCTATGCACTAAACCGCTCTCTTTGCACTTTTAAAACACCGTTAAGATATTACGATAAGAAACACCTCCTATGTGTTTACTTCTGAACACGACCTATCACGCAAGTAGCATTTTAAACCTAGAAGCAATATATTTTTATTGTATTTTCTGTTTAATAAATTTTCCGTTTTCGCTGTATGTGCAATTTGATTGACATTGAAAGAGCGAATAATATTTTTTTGGTAAATTTCTATATCTTACTGAAATGCACTTTGAGAAAGGTGTATTATATTGAACATAATATACATTAATATTTCATGTGTAAATAAAATATCTTTATTCTATATTTAAGAACTTTGCATGTTTACCAATGGATCACTCTAAATTATGTTGACTTAGCATAGCTGCCTCACAATATAACACTATACATATTTTAAGAATATCGTGTTAGAAAAAACTGTATTCTAGATATATGATAAAATCCACCAAATATTAGACATATTTTAATGTTAGCTTGTTCCTAAAACACTTTCTAAATGAAATAAATTTGAACATACATAAGTAACTTTGTATTTTTTCGGCACACAATCCACTAGGTAAGAAAGGAGACAAATTAATAACAACTGGAGTGTATTAACATTTAGTTATAAATATTTTAACATTTAACAATAATTGTCCTACGTAAGTCATGCAACTACGTGGTTATATGATATACAGGTTGTTTACTCCTGGTTAGATTTACTTTTCTGATTCAATGAAGCAAGTAGCTTTGTAAAAATATTGCTTTATTTTACAATAAACCCAAAAATATAATTTTTTATAAAAATATCTTCTAATATATGAGCGTAAATATAATTTTAATTCAGATATGGTTTATTGTTAATGTGTGGTGTATCAAGTGAGTTTTGATTTTGAATTGTTAAATAGAAAAACAATATAAAAATAAAACAAATTTGGGCAATAATTGGACTTGAATGACAACATTGATGTTTCTTATTCTTGATGCTTATAGGCAGTCGCTAGCTTATTTTAGCCTACAACTAATTTAAAATAATATTTACAATGTTGAAATTATTGTATTTTAGCAGTATATTTATATTATGATTGAATGTAACAAAAATTATCTATTACGGTTCTATTAACTGAAATAAGTGTTTATACTTTTGCTTTAATGTTCAGGTTGATAGATATAATTCGTTTTTGTGATAAGTATATAGATTTACCTTGGCTAATTGGGAGTTTTAAGGGACATACGAATACACACTTATTTCACAATGGTTATTGAAGAAAGGAAAATTAAACTACAGAATTAAATAGCAGTAACCACACATACATTTCTTTCACATTTATGTATATAAGGCCGAAAAGTACTCTAGAACTATTGTACATTCATGTCAATCTGCAACACTGACATATTTACAAGAGTTTTTGTCACTCCAGGCACTGAATGAGTTTACGATTCCGTGACTGGGCGCTTAGCGATCCATGCGGCGATGCCTGGAAGATTGTAGACTTTATTCTTCAACGCTTTTAATGCAGGATAATACTCTAAGGAGGGCTTGCCGAAGATGAGTTCAAAATTCTCCAAAGAAACGGCAAACGTGAAGTCACACCACGTGATCTGAAATACAAAAAGTATTTGTACAAGTTTTTATTGCTATCTATAGTTCTAGTAAAACACGCGAAGAGCATTTATTAGTGAGGAAAATTATTATTTTACCCTGAAAGAGGTAGAGTATTTTACAATACCGCTTGAAATAAAAAACTGTTTATTATCGGGCTTAAAAATAACTATTCGTCTATGTATATTCATACAATATGTAAATGCAATGTACACATACGTTATATTCAGAGCAAAAATTGTTCTTGTTTGTTGAGGTCGAGTTATCGGTCTAAAAGGGTTGTTCAGGCTCGCCCATATATGGCAATGAAATCAATTTATATGTGGCAAGAGATTTCCTATTTTCAATCGGGAGCACATTTTCACTTGAATGCTTAATCAAAAGTCTTTATCAGCATTAAACATTTTTTGAATGAAACCTTGCAATACACGTTGCCCAATGCAAGTTTCGAAAAATACACTAAACCGTTGAAGTAAATTTATGAGGTTGCTGTTAATCTATCGCCTGTATTAAAGAGGGTAACATAGATCACTTAGTAGAACTTCCCGGTAATTTCGCAAGAGTAATCTTCGACACATCGCTAAATAATTGAAGAGCACGCGTACAAGTGAAGCGGCAATACATGGGATATTATAAATGTTTCGGTTTACAATAAATAAGGCGACTATAAATTACTTACCTCGGTTCCGACAGTGAAACCGTTATTCTCAGCTACAATTTTCTCAAACTTGGACAAGTAAAACGGAATAGTCTCCTTCATTAGCTTCGCCTTCTTTTCCTCCTTTTTTATTGGGTCTTGTTCCGATCTTAATTGCCATAGCACTAAAAGAAACGAATGTAAATACGCAATCTTAATTGTGGCCTTAAGGAAAGTTCAGTTTTACTTTTGCAGGATTACCATTACTAATTGAAAGCTAACAATATTTTTTAAACAGTTAATTGTTTTATTTTGCGTCCGAAATTTGTATTTTTAATACTGTTGTTATAAGGACAATTGTATTACTGTTACCGAATTAGTGTAATTTGCATTTTATTGAATATAAGATGACTAATAGCAAATTTTAAAATATCCTTAACAATAAGTTAAACTTGAAGTTTAATTAATTGTGAGAGAAATAAATTTGCACAATCCGGTTATAGAATTAAATTTCTGTTTGAGTTTTGAGCGGCCTTTTGATTGTTACAATGCTTAAATTGTATTTCGTATGGTTGAAGCACTCTCGAATGGTAAGTTTTTTTACCTGCACCGCAGGGGTCTTAAAATATGCGAGAAGATTATTAGGAAAATTAATGTGAAACCTGCAGTTCGGATGCGTCGTTTCCACTTGACAATGCATCAAAGTCAGTTTCCACTCATTTTTAAACGCAAATATTTACTTTTTTTCTAAAAAATGTCAATACTGTACTTTTAATACATAAAACTCTATGTAAACTAAACCTGTTCTCGCATTAAAACAAATTTGCAATTACTAAGGGATCTTGAAAATAAATTGGTATAAGCAATATTTGGTTTTTACGTTTGTTACTCCTCTATTGGAAAGAAAATTAAGGGGAAGCAAGTGTTGACTCAAAAAGTACGAGCTTAACGTGTTAATTATGCATAATATTGTGTTTTAATAAACATCGGATCCTGGATAATTTTTTAATAAGTCCATTACCTTGTTTTAAGTCTCCAAGGGTGTCTACGAGAGCGTCACATTGCAAAGATTCCCATTCGTCCTTCCCAGCCAGTCCGAACTGTTTGGCTAAATATCTTGCAACCGCATTGCTCTGTCCAACTTGCTTTCCGTCTATTTCCAATACTGGAAGCATTCCGAATGGCATTTCTGAAATGTTAATTATTAACTGTTTGCATCTCTAAACACATATGTTTTTGATTTGAAGGTTTGTTCGTTAACTACTCCGAATTAGTGCCGCCATTTATTTGCAACGGTACAATCATTAAATAAATTAGTTTTCCACAGAACAGTTTTCAATTTAGTATGTATATTCCAGTTTCGTTTCTTTCTGAAAATTCAATTATAAACTATTTAATTAACGACAAAATTCCCTCATAATGTCTTATCGTCTTGTCAACAATCTCTTCATGGCAAATCGTATGTAGAGTTTCCTTTCAAATTTTCAGATTTATCAAATTAAGTTTGTGAAATTTCAAATAAATAAGTAATAGAAGCTGAAAGATGGTTCTTCGAGTTTTGTACGTCTAATTTGTTCACATTACTCCTACTTCCGACTATTTTTCCGGGCATTACCCAAATGACGATATTGACATATCCATGTTAATTTTGATTTTTATTACCTTGAAATAGATCTTTACATTGCGATCAAACAAAATATAAGGTCCTTAGTCATGTTTGTCGTCGTCGTGTAACCAAAAATAACCCAAGTAGCACAAATAGTTATACAATAGCTGAGAAAACGTTTTCTCGACAATTTAATAAACCAGAAGTTTTACAAAAATATCTTGAAAACGTTTATTCGACCCTTATATACACCCTTATACACCCCAAATAGGCGCAGGTTATAAAGCAATCTTATTATATTAAAGTAATACAAAAAGTTATATAATTGCTGAGAAAACGTTTTCTCGACAAATTAATAAACCAGAAGTTTTATAAAAATG
>JAWQRP010003146.1:0-13934 GCA_033557875.1 Quadriops clusia | reverse complement strand
TTATTCAATAACATGTCAGTTTTCTTATGAAAATTACGAACTAATGCAGTATCCCTATAAAGGTGTCGGTAATACGCACCCTGGCAAACCGTTGCTGGAAACCGTTGCTGTCTTCACCCAAATAAAAGGTAGTAAATACTTGAAGCAAAGTCAGTCTAGTATTTACTAAGAGTAGTGCGAGCATCTACTATTTTATTCAACAATTCCTAGAATATACTTAAAATTAGACTAGTAAAAGGTTTAACTTGATTTTATTCACATCACCCAGTCTATCAAATTAACATACTATCAAATCAACATATTGTTAAATTAACATATTATTAAATTCACATATTATTAAATTATCATATAAAATTAACATATTATTAAATTCAAATATTATTAAATTATCATATTATTAAATTAAGATATTATCAAATTATTTTCTCTGTCGAATCATTTTGCTCCCTCTAAGTTATGAAAGAACAAGGGCGACACAAAGCCGCGAAACTGTCTTTTCAACGAAACTGGGGCCTCCCCTCACAGCTTTTCGCTAAAATACTTTTAATGAATTCTTGACAAAAGACAAAGTGCACACGTTATATATGCATTAACCGCTTGGCAGGGTGCCGCAATCTCGCGCTCAAGGTGGGCGGGTTAAACTTTAAAATGGTTGCAGTTGTAGGGAAATTTTTCGTTGCGCTGGCTAAATAGTTTCACGGGACTGTGAGCAAGGGATACTTTTGAGTTTTTGTGCCCGGACAAGGGAACGGCGGCCCGGATAAGTTTTTGTCCCTCTCACATGACAAATGCCCGCTGTAATTTATGCGTGCTAAGTTTTATTTAAACAAAGTGCCACTTGTGTATCACATAAATTGTATTGCTATGTCAGCCCTGCTTCACACAAGACACTGGGTTTATCTCGTCTCGGCCTACTCTGACGAATATAGCATGCATTTGTTATATTTGTTGTTACCTAAATGTTCGCATTTTCAATAGAAAGTCGAGGTTAATGCGCCAATACGTCATTACACTTTCATGAATTTAGCTTTGATGATAGATTGTCGTGTATATAAACCTCATGAATGCAATGGGTTTGAGTTAGTGTTGAACATACGAAAACTTGGACGTATCAGCTATTTCATAATGGAAAGTGCTGCATTTAGGTGAAGCAGCAGAGCCAAGGAAGCTGCACGAACTTTAATTGAAACTTATACTGAGAACTAATAATTCAAAGCGAACGAATACAAGAAACTTCTGGCATCCGCTAAATTCAGTAGGTATAACCGTAGCAAATTATTAATATTGCAATTAAAACTTTATAGGCGATAACCTAATATAAAATATCGTACGTAAAATAAAGTACATAAAATAACGTACATAAAATAACGTACATAAAATAATCTGCATGAAATAAAGTACATGAAATTAAGTACATGAAATTAAGTACATGAAATTAAGTACATGAAATTAAGTACATGAAATTAAGTACATGAAATTAAGTACATGAAATTAAGTACATAAAATAAAGTTCATGAAATAAAGTAGGTACATACATAAAATAACGCAGGTAAATTAGCGAGCGAAACATTGATCGATTTTCTTACGACAATTTAAATGGTAAGGTAATCAGTTTGGTTCGGCAACCAATTTTGAAAAAAAAACAATTGGCCTAAAAAGTTCGAAATGCAGAGAAGTCCCTTCTCATCACTTATGCAAGCAAATTTATTCCACACACACGTTGTGATATTTATTATTTAGAAATGAAAAGTACACAAATCTCCCGAAAATGTAGGACGCACCTCTTGGAGCCCGTCGCATCCATACCTATCCACTTGCCCCGATCAGAAAAAGTAAATTATAACATCAATAACGTCGGAGATGATTGATGAGTAGAAATCACGGATGGATCTGAACTTATTATGCGGGTAAATTGGCGAAAAAATAAGGCCGAGGGACGCAATTCAACCGCAACAGGTAATTAAATGAAGAAGGTAATTAAAGATGCTACATTGGGGGGTTTAAAGTACGAATGAATTTAAAAACAATTAAACGAAAAATCAGCATCATATTAAAAAGGAACGAATGCGAGGACGGTGTTAGCCCCAGACGTAATTATTTTTCACTGAATTATGCGCAAGTCGAGCTTCAGAGAACATTTTTAAAAAAATTCAGATTTAATGTTCCGCTTTTCTTTAATATCTTATTGATGGGTGAATAGATCGGGTTTTAATGTCTTAGATTTGAAAGCTTTTTTTGTGTCTCGTGCACTTGATGTTCATGTTGTAGTAAAGCGCAATGGCTCCAGGGCACATTCGGACGAGCCACTAGTAGTGTATTTTAGATTAGATTCTGCACTTTCAACTCTCAATAAAAATAATCGATACATAGTCTGAAGATTCAGGGGGAACCAATTGTATACCCTGCTCCCCCGTGCATACTTCCAACCTAATGCACTGCCAACATGTGTCAAAAACAGTTTGAAATATTTGCAATTTACGAAACTAACAGCTCCGGATATGGCACTGAACTATTCGGCATTAATCTACCTCTATTTATTTGGTTTAAATACAACTCGGGGCAATACCCCTGCAATAAATGCTACTATCATCCCTCGTTATCCGCACCTGCCAGTTGGCAACAATACACGCCTGATGATTCCAACAATGCTTCAGTCAATGAGGCATCCTTCGCAGTCGTTTTAACCAAACATATTAAAATATGTAGTGGAATGAGCAAACCAGTTTGTATCTCGCATAGATTTAATTTTAGTACTTATTAAGACGCTACAATTTTCAAACAATTTTTACAATTTTTGGGGGAGTAATTAAAGTCTTTGTATAGTTTTAGATTTATTTTGCGTTACTAGTTTCGAGACCGGCCGGTCTCTTCCTCAAGCGCTGGAATGATCATTTTTAGGAATTAGCATACATAATAATCAATACTATATCCATCATAAAACAGTTAAGTGTAAATAACAATTACAAAAAATACAAAAATTACAGCAAAAAAACATCATTTTTACAATGTCTGCCGCACAAAGTATAACATGAACTATTTCACCTGAGAGAGACTGTTACCTTCGTCCAAAATAATGTTACACTGAATTTAAGAGTAAACGCAAACGTTCTAGTTCCATTTGCATGTAATAGCAGCAGTTGAGTAGCATCAATAAGGGTAAATCAGCTCGAACCATGAAACACCGCTGTCATTGGCTGCACCGTCAGATCTTCGGTTGGCCTCTTCACGTGGAGTAAAGGTTGGTATATCGGATCACGCAAAACAGTGCCCAACACTTAAACACAAAATACACCGGAAATGAAAGTTAACCCACGACACATTGATATATTACTTCATCGACTCATAGTATAGTTGTCATCATCCACTACAGTTAAATATGGCATGCTTAATCATCTGATAGCCGAGAATTCAAAAATTCAAGTTTTTAAAAGCTTAAAGAAAGGTTCTAGTCTTAGGTTGCTCTGCGTATTAAGGCACACATTATCCACCAGATTCATCTTCCTAAAAATCTCTCTTGCTTCATACAATCTCCTCAAATTCGTGTAATGTTCTTCCTTTATGAGCTGTACATCATCAATTGTAATCCTACGGCCCGTAAACATTATGTGTCTGCCTACCTCCGAGTGGACTTTATCCTTGATATGTTCTTTAAATCTTATTCCAAGTTGTCTACCCGTTTCATCAACATAACAAGCGTTACATTCCGGGCATGTGATTTTGTACACTCCAAATTTTTGTATTAATTCTACTTTATCTTTATTATTGATGAGTAAACTTCTAATCGAGTTGGTATTTCTAAGAACGAGATTCTGGTTATGTGTTTTAATAAGCTTTGTGAGTTTATGTATATCGGTGTAATTGTTAGTGATGACTTTAAACTTTGTTGGGAGGACATTATTTGTATTCCGTAAAGCAGTAGTGGTTTGTAAATTTCTAGTCTTTTTGAATTCCTGTATTACATGTCTATTAAGATTATTTGTGAAGTTTGCCTTATATCCATTATTATTGCCGATACTTATGATTTCTTCCATTTTGTTTTCTTGGCCTTCTTATTTAATTCTTAAAATTTTTTGATCTTGGGAATTAAAGTCTTAAAAAATACGCTTCTAATTTTCCATTCTTCCTATATTTCGACGTTTTGCCCACCACATATTAGGCATTTTCAAGATAGCACAATTATTGGTGTATATTATAAAACACTAAAACAAACATATTAAAAAACTTAAACCTATTATAATAGTAATAGATGTGCGCACATCATACGTATCGGACAAACATGTAAAGATGAAGAAAAGTTTTGTTAATGACTATTATAATAGGATTAAGTTTTTTAATATGTTTGTTTTAGTGTTTTTATAATATACACCAATCATTGTGCTATCTTGAAAATGCCTAATATGTGGTGGGCGAAACGTCGAAATATAGGAAGAATGGAAAATTAGAAGCGTATTTTTTAAGACCTTAATTCCCAAGATCAAAAAATTTTAAGGATACTTATGATTGTGTTCTATTCTCGATTATACCCTTCTTCATTAAGCGGTACCCTATTGAGTCTATTGAGTAGTGAGTAGAACGTTGACTTTTTATGTTGCACACTATGAAACGAATCAGCAGAGATAATGACATCTGTGAAAGTCTGCTTCCTATTTATTTCTAAGGGAAATTTATTCAAATTTATATCTCTAGTAATGGTCAGGTCCAGGAAGTTCAGTTTATGCTCTTTTTCCACTTCCAAGGTGAATTTAATTTTGGGGTGAAAGTTATTAATGTAGGCTAAAAAATCATCAATTAGTGGTATTGGGCCCTGCCAAACACACAGAACATCGCCCACGTAGTGTCTCCACAGTAATATGTTCACAGCAAAACAGCAATGTGAGTCAAGTATTATCTTTTCTAGGTTGTCCATAAAAATGTTTGCTAACAATGGGGAAAGAGAACTACCCATTGGTAAGCCCTCCTGCATTTTATAAAATTTATTGTTGAATATAAAGAAATTCTGTTCCAACACCACTTCCAGTATCTTAATAATACGATTCAGATTGTCTTTAGAAATATTAATTTCATTAAGAGTATTATCATTATTTGGACGAAGGTAACACTCTCTCTCGGGTAATATATTTCATGTTATACTTTGTGCGGCAGACATTGTAAAAATGGTGTTTTTTTGCTGTAATTTTTGTATTTTTTGTAATTGTTATTTACACTTAACTGTTTTATGTTGGATATAGTATTGATTATTATGTATACTAATTCCTAAAAATGATCATTCCAGCGTTTGAGGAAGAGACCGGCCGGTCTCGAAACTAGTAACGCAAAATAAATCTAAAACTATACAAGGACTTTAATTACTCCCCCAAAAATCATACCCTCCTTGTGGGACTACTCATCAATTTTTACAATTCTTTATTACAACAAGATCTACTATCAATCAGAAGCAAAAGCCGTCAATTTGTACAACAGACACATTCATTTGAGACTTAGGTCACGAAACTATTGAAATAGTTTCTAGACGTCTAGAAGACGCCTGAAATGATGTATTACTCTAGACTCGATAAAATGAAATGTTTCTTTTTGCACGCGATGTAGTAGAATAAAGCAGGTTTAACTAAAATACAAACATTGACTGTTTTCTTGTTTTATGAGTTAATTAAAATTTGCTGAAATGTACCAATTATTTGTCGGTGTACCTACTAATAATTATCTTTTGTCCACAGGTATGTCCAATTCTTCACGTAATATTTAGCAGCATTTGTGTAAGTACAACCATTACATTTTACTCTTTTCTTTCCACAAAAACTTCCGTTCGAACCAACAGCCCTATTTCAAATATCCATACATTTGCAACGTGCCAAGTAGAAATATATTTAGCGGAATTTTTCCCAGTCGTTTGGAAATAGGCAATTAATCTTTTGCCCGTTCTCGTATCTTGGGGAGACAGTAAAGAATGTTCTTATAATGTGTGCTAAAAGTTCCGAGTTAATGCTGGGATTTTATTTTTTTAATTGCAGCAATTGAATAACACGATTTAATTACCTACGCTTCCCAAATAAACTAGATCATATTGAGCGATATTACGTTGGGGATTTTTGAGATTATGTATAATTTAAACCCTCCAAAATCACGTGCGTGGCTGCATGCGTACGGCAACCGAAGCAAAAGCCAAAGGAAGACAAATAACCGCCGATGAAATATGTAAGAGGTTGTGTATCCGATCTATAATTCTGTTTATTGTGGTCGATGAAACTATGTATGGTATTTGGTCCATAAATCTCTCCACCTATACGCACTTTCGAGCCTTTGAGTAAACAAGTTTTGGTATTCGATTCCTTATTGCTTAGAACCTTCTGCGAATTTCAATCTACGAATTTCAATCTACGAATTTCAATCTACAAATTTCAATCTACAAATTTCAATCTACGAATTTCAATCTACGAATTTCAATCTACGAATTACAACCTACGAATTAACTATTACGAAACTGATTTACAAGGGAAAACAATGTCACTACATCAATCAATCATCATCAACATCTTATCAATATTCTGTTTATGTAGCAAAATAATGATAAGTTTCCAATCTGAGCAGTTACTTGAACATTTAAATTTCCGGCTAATTAGTCTCCCATAAAGCAATGAAGCGCCACCCGTGAACGAGCCCTGAATACCTGAAGTTACCTTAATTGTGCCGTTGACGCGTACATAAAACATCTCGAGCTTATTTTAATAAATGAATATGCATACACGTCAAGTACAAATTTAAATTCATGTACTTTTTAACATCTCATTTGCGGAACTGCGAACTTGGCGAAATTAATGGAGTTAATTGCCACCTTTCGTGGACAAAAGAGGAATGCATTGTACTTGAGGCGTGTTAGTGCACTAATCTGCATACGAACCTTGAATATTAATACTTTCGAAACTTGGCTGTAAATTAACATTATAATCTGAATATTGCGGCGATTGAATAATGCTCCCCTACATTATTAAATAAACACGCTAGAAATTACGTTATAATAATAAATAGGTACACAGAATGTTGAACAATTCAGTTATGGAGCAACCAAATCGAAATTTCCATTGCAACCATTTGGAACGGCATTTTGTAGAAATAAAAACCATGTCATTTTCATATCGTGTAATCTACTTAGCACTTAAAGAAGCTTTGTACAATTCCCCAAGTGTTTTCGCTTTTACTGAACAGTACTTGCTTCATTACAGTCTTCTGTCGAGCTAGCTTTAGGCTAGAGAGTTGTAATGTCCTTAATACTTTTATGTTATGCACAATAAAGTTGTTGACAAATTAGAAGTTTCCCAACTTTCCCCCTGGGACGATCCTTTACGATGTCCGTTGTAACAAAAATGGCGGCAATGTTCTTCAACAGAGTCCCCTAAAAATATTATTCAAGGTACAACAATTGTTGTTTACTCTTATTAGTGTCGTAAACTATGTTGTTAATGAAGGCTTGTACGATCTCTTTTATTAATACCCTAATTTTATTCAAAGTCTAATTTTCTCGCACGCTCATTTTTAATTGCCCCTTGAACTTTAGCGGCCCACATCAGAGATAAAATTATTCAGCCGGATGTAACACTTTAAATTAATTGCACAATGACCTGTAAAGCGAATTAGATTGATGTCGGTATTCCATTTGTTGCCATCAGATAGGCACGGTTCTCTTCCTCCTCAAACGCCTATCTGAAGAAACTTTATGATTCCTTTGTTGGGGGAAATTTAGACTTGTGTAATTTTACGGCATCCCCTCGACAAGATGGCACAGTTTGCAGATTATTTACATAAGCTATGCGTCATTAAACAAGAAATATGTAGCAGAAGAATGAGTTATCAAAAATAAATCTTAGTTTCCAGTTTATGGTGAATGTTTGTTTTTATTCGGGCAATAAACTGGGAACAATATCATTTAGGGTTGGATTTATATCTTTTATTTTTTTGACTTTATATTGTTGAAAGGTACTTATTCACTTGCTAGGGGGAAATTGTCATTCGGGAATATTTTTGGCCAAAAGTTACAAGATAATAAAATTATGAATTCGGCTTTCCGTCAATAAAGTGTCTACTAGGTAATCGTATTAAGTAAATTAATTGACAGTACCTCACTTAAATTCATAATTAAGTTAAAATTGCATTGTTAATTTTATAACCAATATTACAGCAGATGATGGTTATGTTATCAACCTCGCCTTGGGTGCAATTAAAAAGCTAATTTTGCGGGAAATAAAATCTGCTGCGCTAATAAAAGAGGTGGAGCCAAAGGGTTGGCAATAAGGTCAAAATAAATGTAATTAAACGGCAAATTTAAACTGAATTAAATACTCTTCATATATGAAAAAAAGGAGATACGTGTGTCCTCAATATAAAACTTCAAGCTTATCCCCTGGATTGCAATGCTTCAACACATTATCGATTTTATGATAGGACTTCAAGGATATATTTGTTTCAAGTTCTCCGGAAAGGTATTAGTATTCGAGATAAGTCCTTCCTTATCCGATAGAGATTGTCATTCGACAGGATGAGCACGCGTTTATATATCCAACCAGGAGTTTTTTGGCGTTCTTGTAACTTTACAATACCTCATGGCGTTTACAACTCAGAATCTTAAAAAAAGCCTTATGCGACAAGTGTGTTTTCATTTCTCGTTTTATTTTTAGTTCTCATTTTATTATTTCTCATTTTATTATTTCTCATTTTATTATTTCTCATTTTATTATTTCTCATTTTATTATTTCTCATTTTATTATTTCTCATTTTATTATTTCTCATTTTATTTCTACATAACCCCGACACGGGTACAATTCTCCTACCTATACACCTGCAGATTTTTTTCTATTTCTGTTAAGCTCGCCATAATACCATTCGCCTGACAGCGATATATTCTTTTGAAGATTATAATACAACGCTGCAGCACCCGGTGCCGGTGTTTAAACTGGCCTTACTTGTTTTATTTGCCCTGAGAATTTTCCTTGCAAGACAGGGAGGTTTAACTCCACGCTTGTTGTTTAAGCAAATTCAAAGCACGAGTTTGCACTTCCTGAGCAATTAACATTCGCATTATATGAATAATATAGACTTTCATTTATCGCCTTTCAACCCTAGAATTAGTCTCTTCAAGTTGAAAACAAAGGAAATGTGTTTATAGAACTAACTACATAGATCATTATGAAATATCATGGAGAGTAATTTAACAGTCTTAATTGCGCAGGGAAGCCTAAACTTTATTTGCCAGCAACAAAAGTTGCTACATTGCGTAGGCACTTAAACGTGCTACAATAGTTGTGAGATTGTACACGTAATTAGCAAGAAATGCTTTCATAACTTCCGTGCGCTTTAAGAAGTCAATACTTGAATACAGGAAAGGTGAACTTAAAACGGTGACACGCTCTGATACATTAGAATCAATGAAAGCCTGCTGCTAAAGCGTATTTCTGTTCGTGCTAAATGCACTTGGAATTCTCGAGCCTCTTGGAGCTGCTTGTGCATTATCCGGAAAATGCCTAACCTAATTTGATATTATACGATTTCGCGTTGTGATTTACTTTTGAAAGTTGGGGGAAGTGTTTCTAACGTGCAAGAAGAATATACTGCCACAATCTTAAAAGGCAAAGTTTTAAAGTAATTTTTCAACGTTTGAACACATGAGTAATGATGTGCAAGTTCTTTATGACGAATTCCACCCCCGTCCGCAAGGGTCAGGTTTGACTCTTTGGAGAAACTGTTTCGACCGGAATGTAACTTCAATTATTTCTGATTTAGTTTCCGCGTTTTCAACATTTTTCATTTAAGAAGTGCAAATTGTACATAGTTTACGCTTGGATATAGATTGAAATAGTTTCTGAATAGTAGTGGATTTATTTTGTTGCCCTTGGAGGGTTTTCTTTGGAATAAAAGGAAATTGGCAGGTTTTCAAATTTCGCCGTTTAAGCGTTCAACTTTGCCTTTATTGAAATTTTATTATTACAACGTAATCGTTAATTTATTGGTTTTATTGCAAATTAATTTTAAGGCATAATTAATATCCCATTTCCATTAACCTCTAGCTTGCTAAAGCTAGCATATAATAACGCGGGAGAATTTTCTTACGTTTTATATATTAGAGAGAAAGGAAGCTTTTTAATTATTCGTTGTAATTATGTTAATTTAAAATATTAACCCGAAGGTACGATGCTGGAATAGATCGAAAATAACCAGGCAAATTGATATTGTGGGTTTATAAAGTTTTTTAGAAGATTTTTTTTCGCAGATTTCTTTTTGCTTATTTCTTTTCGCATTTTTTCGCATATTTTTTTCCCGTATATTTTTTTCGCATATTTTTTTCCCGCATATTTTTTTCGCATATTTTTTTCCCGCATATTTTTTTCGCATATTTTTTTCGCTTATTTTATTCCCGCATATTTTTTTCGCATATATTTTTTCGCAGATTTATTTCCCGCATATTTTTTTCGCAGATTTTTTTCACTGATTTTTTCAAAAAACTTTTTGTCAATAAGCGAACGTTTGTTTTGCAGGGTGGAAACTTGACTATAGTCTATAACTGTATTACACCGGAGACCTGAAACTCTTCAGTTCCAGATTCAATCGATGGCTTAAGTGAAAGCGCTTTTTGTGCAGCATAATTGCGAGTAAAACTTAATTTTCCGCTTTCCCCGGGAAAACCTGTTTAAGCCTAGCCGGAGAATTTGCGTAGAAGTTTTTTAATTTGGCTCGTAAGTAGATTTTTTACACCTCATTATGCCACAGGGCAATGCTTTTTAATTCTAATTTGCCCGATTTTTTTTAATTGCGCCCTCGCTAGCTTCGCTTTTCAATATAGATTATTGCCCCATATTTCAGGGTTTCTCCGGGAAGTTTCCGAGATGTTCTCCTTGCCTTCTATTGCCGCTTTAAAATTAAATTAAACTAATAAATTCACTATGACTTGATCGTGTACTTGAATCATTTTAGCATAGTTTTTGTATGAGGATATAACGTTTGTATCGGGGTTCGATATACACGTAAGTTTAAATTGGATTCAAGATGTTTTGAAGAATGTATAGTTATACATTTTGATGTTTTATTCAGCGCGCAAACAATGCTTTCTTCGGCTTCGTAATTAATAGTGCATGGATGCCGAGGAGGAAATTTAATGCTTAGTTTGCGTAGTGGAGGAGGTGTGAATGATATACATTCTCAACGCCATTGAAATTGTTTACTAATGTGCTCAGGCGTTTATTTGCCCAGGCCGTGGAAACAATGCGCAAATGGAGATGTATCCGAATTTCCTATCTCCACACCAGTCTTTGCTTTAGTACGTACTTTTCATCCGGATTTTAATTTAGGGGAGACTGTAATTCGCGAGAACGTGATACCTATTTAATTAAATCATTTCCAGTCTGAGTTATGGGGAAAAGTACAAAAAAGATTATCGTATTTGTGCTTCAGCTAGAAAGTGCAGAAAACACGTGCTCATTTATAAATGGTAAACAACCTGCATTACGGAATTCCACGCAACATAATATCCGTAGAAGCAGCCTAGCATGGCTCGTTATCGGTGAAATCTAGATAATTAATCCCGTTTGCTCAAGATTTTATATATCGAAATGGCAAAGTGTATTTCCTGACAGCCTGTCCCGCTTTTAAAGTTCTCTCGATGTTTCCTTTTTCATTCCATTTGAACACATCTCGTTGCAGTTATCTGACACTCTCCTGCGATATCTCGTTTTATTGCCGCATTTTTTCCGCCTAGAACTAACGGCAACGAAGCGTCTGTTTATCAACTCATTATTGAGGAGAGATATCAAGGCGACTGGTTTTCTCACCTTCAATCCTATTTCCGCGGTATACTCGGAAAAGGTATTTTTCTCCTTAGAATAAGTTTTTAATTAAATCTACTTGCGGCGAAGAAAACACTAAAGAACTTTCATGTTAAATTTACCATTGCTTTTGTTGGACGGCGCTTCTGAAAAGGTATCCTACCTACAAAATTAAGTGCCATTGACAGGACACATCTCACTGTGCGGCGTTCACTTAACAAGTCTCAATTGCAATTTGTCGCGATAAAGGAGTGTCAACTTAAGGGGGCGGCCCATCATCTCTAACAGAAATGGATGGTCGAAGTTACAAGAGTCTTTTTGTGCGGAGCTGACTGACGATGACCCTCTATAATCATGGCCAATTTTGACTGAGCAACTGTCACAAAGTGGGATGCCTTTCGGCACCCTTGTTTACCCAGTTCTTCCACCTTTAACGACTGCCACATTTTACGCATTTCGCACCATTTGAAGACGTCACATTCTTGAGAATCGCTATTTTTCCCGGACGGCTCTGCAGCCATTTGTCGGTCGCGGCCTTCGCCGGTAGGTGGGCAATAATCGTTCCATCGATTGGGGGCATTAACGGACTGTTTTTTCCTTTGTAAACAAATGTTGGAAAGTTCCCCCGTCAAGCGCGTCCTCGGCTCTATTGAATCAGCGCTAATAAATTTGAGCTTCCGAGAGGAAGTTTTCTGATGAAATAAACTTACTGTACTGCTTACTGTAAGTAATGGTACTCTAGAAGGGAGACATCGTCGCTATTAGCAATTGCACGATGTTCGTGGCATTTTATTTTAGTTCAAGTATATAAAATTTTAAGCGCTTTGAGACTTCCGTGGGGTGTTCTGCTTCATTAGTTCGCATGTAATATGAAACATTTTTTTTATTCTGCCTCTTTTAAGAATAATAAACTTTTTTACTCAAGTAATGATACGTATATGAAATTAGGGGATGATTTTATTTAAGCAATACAAAAGAGTTACTAAAGCTGATAGGTATTTAAATATATGTATGTGAAAACTCGATTTTGGAAATAATTTTCAAACCCTTATTGTCTTTGCAGTGGTAAGTTTATTAGCTCATTGTCAAACTCTTATAGCCGGTTGCACAAAAGATAACGACGAGTTAACGCTACGTTAACGAATGATTAACTTTTGACGAATCGCTAACAACTTGTTAGCTTGTTGTTTCCATCGATACACACTCACAATAGAAATCATATTCCTTAAAATGGGAAAATTACCGACGGACGGACGGACGTACGTACGTACGTTACAAAGGTAATTATGTTTGTTGAAAATGTTATATTCATCATCGTCCAGTGATTCTGAAGAAGAAATGGTAGAAAACGTCAGAAGGCGTATTCAAAGAAGAATACGTTTTATTCGAGACGGGGAAAATCCTTTCGAAATGTTGAACGAAGTGGATTTTAAAAAAAAATTCGACTGAATAAAATTACGGTCAATCATTTGGTTCACAGAATTGAAAATCAATTAGAACCACAAACTCAACGTAATAAATCCATAAATGCACAAAATCAGATCTTGGTTGCATTACGTTTTTATGCCACTGGTAGTTTTCTTGAATTACTAGGAGATTACACGCACATTCACAAATCAACCGTGTCAAGAATTGTATTACGTGTAATACGTTGTATTGCAGAGTTGTCCAGAGAATATGTTAAAATTGCCCGAACTATAGAGGAATTAATGATAGTAAAACAAGGATTTTACAACATTGCCGGTTTTCCTTGAGTGGTTGGTGCCATAGATTGTACCCACGTAACAATTCAGTCGCCTGGAGGACCAAATGCTGAAATGTACAGACATCGGAAGAGATATTTCAGTATAAACGTACAATCCATTTGTGATTCCAATTTAAAATTGATGCACATAATTGCTCGATGGCCATCATCTGTTCACGATAGTACCATTTTAAACCACTCCCCACTTCCTGTTGAGTTTTAAATTAATAGATATGGTGATGGTTTTTTGCTAGGTGGCAGTGGATATCCTTGTAAAACATATATCCTTACTCCAGTCCTGAATCCCAGAAATCCAAATGAAGAGGCGTATAATAGGGCTCATATTGCAACTCGAAAGACGGTGGAAAGATTGTTTGGTGTGCTTA
>JAWQRP010003145.1:0-13936 GCA_033557875.1 Quadriops clusia | reverse complement strand
ATTTACGCGGATGACCGAGATTTCGTACAACGCGGTTTGAACCTGATTTAGGCGTATGTTATGAATAATACAGTTTTAGTTTTATTTAAAAACAATGCTTAAATCTGGTTCAAGCCGCGTTGTACGAAATCTCGGTCATCCGCGTAAATACTTATGACGGTCTAACTAGACCTACGTTAGTCTTCGATTATGAAGATGTTATTATTACATAACGAAACGTCGAGGTAGATAGTTAAATATATATTTTTTAGACCTTATACCCAGTACTATTAATATTTAATAATATAAAATAATAGGTCAAAAAACAATAAAGTTTTAATATGAATAACACTGTTAGACAGTTGAAGAAATAAGGCAGTTAAAGGATAATGACTAGAGCTAGAGATTTAAATCGTTTTGCGCGACCCGCATGTCTTGTCGTCATAATCGGCTTTCGCTTCCTCGAATTTATATCAGAGAGGTCATACGATGCTCTAAATAATGCACTTATGAATTGAAGAAAATTTTCGCATTTAATGATACCTAATCCATGAAAAAAGAAAAGTAATAATTACATTTTTTTAAATGTAATGTATTTGATTTTGATTAAATTCAAAGATTGTTTAAATGTACATAAATTTTATCGATTTTTGTGTGTTTTTTCAAGTTGGTATATAGGTTTCATTATACAACACTTAACCTTAAATAACATTATTTAATTTTATTAGGCGACGTTTCGCATTGTTGTGAATGCTTCTTCAGGCCTAATAAAATTGAATAATTTTATTCAAGGAAGTGTTGTATTTATAATGAAATCCATAAATTAAAATGCATTAACATTAAAATACTGAACAAATTTGCAAGTAATAATAAATTTAATAATAAGAATAATTTAATACGTAATTTTTTCCCGAAATCAATAAAAAAATGGTTCGCAATTTTCGACTCGCACTTCATATCATATTTATTTTGATTAGAAGGCCAGGAAATCTCTACAAAACACACAGAAACGATGAAGATTTGTTGATCAAAGCTTTAGCTGTTTTGCATATTAAGATCACACAGTTGTATTTACTACATCCATACATATACATACATACACATACATACACATACATACACATACATACACATACATACACATACATACTCATACATACACATACATACTCATACATACACATACATCCACATACATACTCATACATGCACATACATACTCATACATGCACATACATACACATATGCATATACATATGTGCTTATACCACGTATAAGCATGTAAGCATGTAAGTGCTTATACGTAGTCATGCACACAAGCAGATGGAAAAGATTGGAAAACACATAAGCGTATACTCACATACATAACAAACGCGTATTATTATTATTATTATGTAGGAGATACGTATGTTGACAACAATCGCCTCCTTGGATCGAGGATCTAAAATTAACATATTAAATGCATGTGCGGCACGTGTACATCGGTACAAACATAGGTATAGGTGAATGTAGATGCACGAGTGGCTATTCTGATCTCTATTTTTTGCGAGATTGGCCGGCCAGAGACAATGAGACGGTTTTGTAAAGCGAGGCTAGCTTTGCCTATCCCACTTCTGAAGTTTCCATTTTTATTTTCTCAATTTTTTTTTCGTTTCAATTTTTTTATTTCAATGTTTTAGGTCTATTTTGTACTTCTATATCTATTTTTAATTTTTATATATATTTTTAATTTCTATATGTATTTTTAATTTCTATATCTATTTTTAATTTCTATATCTATTTTTAATTTCTATTTGCAATCTTCGCGAAGATTATTGTCTTCTCCGGCTGATTATATCTAATTGTTTTTATAGCACTCGAATCGATTATTTCTCCAACCAGAGGAAATTATTAAGCATTAAGAGCCGAACTTTCACAAAGCCCGATCTAATTAGGTACATTACGGTTTTCAATTAAGTTGTGTTGCATAAACAGCGCCGTTAAAAGCAGAAAATCGCTTAACCGTTACGAATTATTTTTTTAATTGGCAGCCGTAATAATGTCTTTGCCACAATTATTACGAATTCATTGTTTTGCAACCTCTGCTGTCTAAGGACCCAATCAGCAGGTGTTTTGTTTTAGTTTGTGAAGAATATTTGAAAAATATAATACTAGAAATTAATAATACTAGTAATTAATAATACTAGAAATTAATAATACTAGTAATTAATAATAGTAGGTAATATAAGACTTAATATATAAGAATTAAGTGCATACGGAACCCTGCTCTAAATGATATAATCTTACAAAGGCTGAATATGTTAATACCACTCTGTCACAACAACAATACATATTTTATTGTTCTCAAGGTTGTCCCTGTCCCACCCATATTATTTATTCCTTACTACCGCAAACTGACTCGTTTTAATTCTGTTTATAAGACTGGGTGCTAAATTAGGAAACCCACTCTTTGGTGCTATAGGTATTTGCAAATCTATTTATGGTTCAGTATTGATAATGATGTTGTAGACATACCTACAAGTATACACATATTTATGTAGGTATGCTTAGTATGTCTGAATATTCAAAGCTATGCATATTATAAACAAAGAATCGGTTGCAGAAAAGCTCTGACGTTGAGAGGCAAGTCGAGCCTAATAAACTGATTAAACAAATTTTTGTACACAAGGTCGGTTTTTATTGTTGTTAATAGGTCGTGGCCTTCGCACAGGCCTACCTAGCGTTCGTTAAACAATTATAGTTATATAAATACGGGAAGAATTTTGAAATTTAATATAATATTATTATTATTAATATTATTGTTATTATTATTATTGTTATAAAATGTTATTATTATTATTATTTATTAATATCCCATATATCAAACTATGATTAGCTCGTCCAGGTTGATATATTGATGTACTAGGTATTGATGTACTAGCTATTGTTATGTAACAAAACGGAATTTATGCAACAACCATCACTATGTGGGTTTTTGTTTAAATGTAAATGGTTACCTAATGTATTCTATTATTTGCCAAGTGCAAGAATAATTCAAACACCAAAAGCAATTACGCACTAAATAAGGCCATTTAATTTGCGATTTCGCGCCGCTTCTGCTGTAGTGTTAAAAGGACGATAAGTTTCTCTTTACCGTCACCTTACATCAGTAATCACCATGTCTGTATTAGCGATGCTTTTACATGAATTTGTTATTCTTGGTATTATGAAAAAAAATTATTTTTTTTTAACTTGAAACCATATCTTTATTTATACTTTACATTTTTATTAAATATCCTTCGATCGCGGGGATATAGAGAGCTTATAGTGTCCTAAGTCACCTTGCGAAAAATGTCAAGAATTTCATAACAGAACGTTCCGATTAGAAACTGAATTTCTAAATTCCAAGCAAGGTAATTATACACAGCGCGGTTATACAGCAGGTTTACCATTTGCATACACGCAGCTCACTTTTCTTTTTTTTCTCGCTTCGATATAGAGCATTGCGAATAATATAATCTCACCGAAAAACATATCCAAATAAATGAAATTATTTATAATAAAATAATAACAAAAATGTTACAATTAATTATTTAAAAAATGTTATGTTTAAAACTGTGGCTTTCTATTACGTACAAAGTTTTGCAATATAACAGCAGCCACGTTTTAGTGCGTATTGTACTTATTGTTCGCCTTATACCGTAATAAGCAATTACTTGTTTCATTCTTACAATGCCAAAGCAAGCACTTTTACCAAATCTTGTGCAATTATTTGGTCTGGCTTTTACTTAAGCAAGAGATACAATAAAAGCTGTTGGTAACAAAGAATACGGTTTGTTGTACATGATATAATAATAATAATTATTATTATTATAATAATAATTAGTATTATAATAATAATTATAATAATAATTATAATAATAATTATAATAATAATTATAATAATAATTATAATAATAATTATAATAATAATTATAATAATAATAATTATCATTATAAAAATAGTAATAAAAAGAAGGAAACGTAAATTGAACAAAAAATATTATGTTAAAATTAATAAGTAGGTAAAATGTGGATAACTTTTTATGGAATAACAAAAATATTTTGTACCATAAAGTTTAAAGCGAAATTGTTTATGAAAACGAAAGATAATTTCGAGTTGCGGTTTGCGAGACATATTTTTCAGATTCCATTTCGATACGTGCAACCACGAAAAGTTCCTTTGTTTCCCTTTGCTAGCAAGTAATTTTATAGGTCTTTGCTCTAAACCATTACGTTTACACAAATAGATTTGAACGATAATTCAACCGTGAACTTTGTTCTGCGCTTGCTGACGCAAATTTCATTTTATTTTAGGTATGTGCAATATGGATATGTTAACAAATTTAAACTCACAATCAATTCAAATTCAAACAATTTTTAAATCTAATGTAGGTTTATTGTAGCGGTTTATATATACTACATATACATAGTAATCCAGAGGCAACCTATCGTTTACAAATTAATATAATTATGCATAACGTTCGTTCTCGAAGCAAACTGTTAAAAATCCCAGACCGGAGATTGCAACATATTTCTTGTTCTTGCTGAACAAGTGTTGAATTCTGCGTGTTTTCTTATGGAATAACGGAACCCAACCGGCGTCGTGGCTTTAATTTTATATTTATAGCACAATATTAAAATTCTCCCGCATTTCATTTCCTTCGATACAACACAATAATTACAATTCATAATAAATAATAATATCCTCACGCACCATGTTATGATACCTACATAAATAAAATATTCACAACTCTCATTCTACCATCCATTTATTCCCAAACAAATTTCGTTTGACAGTTAACACAAAATAAAATAAATAAATTTTTGCAAATTTGCAAACGTGCTAAAAACAATACACACAAGAGGTTATTAACCTCGATTGCATTTTAACCATCTCCTTCATTATTTGCTTACAATTATTTCCATTTGTGCATTTGCTTAGGTTCAAAGGTATGCGAAATTTTATCGCGCATTTTTGACCATTTTCCGATAACTCGTTATCTCCCAACTTTATGCAGTTAAAGCTTCGCCCACTTAATTTTATCGGACAAAGTAAACAATGAATTTAATTTCAAGTCCACAGATAAGTGCCCTGAAAAAATGGGCGCTATCTGGGCATTCGCTTGCACTAACCTATTCAACAATTATTTTATTTCGGCACAATTAAATTCGCCTAAATCCGTTATCTACATTGCACATTATACATAATCAGGTATATGATACAGATAAAATGAACAATAGGGTACATCATCGTGTTCAAACAATAATGACTTTAACTATATATTAATTAACCCATATAGTATATATTCTATATAAAATATATTTCATAGTCTATATAAAATATATTTCATATAAGCAACAGAAAAATAAAAAAATACATTTGAATCAAGGGCATTAATATCTAATCAATTTTCATTATCAAATAAGTGATACGAAACAATACGTTAAAAACTAACGAGCATCATTGTCACGCCTTATCGAACTGCATGAGTCTAGACCTAATTTTTATTCCTTTGTCCTGTACACAATTTTACTAAATTATTATTAAAATAAAAATCGATTACTTTGTTGAAAAGTCATTAACATCGACAACTGCTGTTCTAAACAAAACCAAATCCAGAAATAATTTCAGCAATTACTTTCTTGATAACAAACCGCTCTATTAAGCATGTCCCGAACGATATTAGGTTATTACTCCCCATAAGGAGCACATACACCTAAAAACTATCAAAACGATCCCAATCGTTAACTTAAATATTTTCCGTTACCTAACATAATAACCCATGAAGAAACTTTATTTTTTCTTTTACACAACATTTATTTTTGTTATCCGCTGTTCGCCTTTTACTCACACTTTCCCTCAGTAAAAACTTAATTATTACAAGCTAGTTAAAGCACGCATACATGCGAATAAATCGGCCATTTACATATTATGCACATTTATACTGCTGCTAATGTGTTTATTTTGCAACCGACAGCCCAATGGCTTCCTTTTGCTGCTTTTATTTTCTCTTGAGCTCGTTTATTAGCACAATAAGCCATTTAAAGTGAGCATAAATAAACGTAATAGCTCGCTACGCAGTCGTACTTGCAGAAGTTCGTTCTGGAGTTAGGCAACCAAGCATACGCGTCTGTATTTAATATTGAAAGGGGTCACGCAGATATTACGTAAATCCTAAAATTTTTTTTTTATCAATTGTTTTATTATCTTCGGTTTACAGGTCAATGGTCTATTTGGAAATAAAACAAACACTTACTTATAGTTCAATTTGGGCAAATTGTTAGTTTTAATTTAATTTAAGTTGGATTCCTTGAATAATAAAGAATAAGAATAAAATTATTAATTAATTATTAAATAATTAATAATAAATTATTAACTAATCCGTAATTAATTATTAAATAATTATTAATTAATTATTTATTAATTATTAAATAATTAATTACTAAATACATGTTTAATCGAAAGTTTTCAATTTTTCTGTTCTCAGTTTCTGTTTTCTGTTTTACATTTTTGATTTTATACCGTTCTTTTTTGTATATGACAATATAGTTCCTAATCAAAAGAACGAGTATTAAATATATTTTTCAAATCTTTAGGCGTCTACTAATTTTGTCTATAAATTAAAGGGACTTCGAGCTCGCTCGCTTCGCGAACTCGCCGCCTCGCGCCTTCGGCGCTCGTTTTTTAAGACACTTAACTGGAGCGTTTAACGTCAAGTTGTATGTTATCCAAAATGTAAAATTATAATTAATTATCAAAAAATTTATAATTATTTATTAAATAATTGGTAATTAATTATTAAATAATTGGTAATTAATTATTAAATAATTGTTCATTAATTATTAAATAATTGTTAATTAATTATTAAATAATTGTTAATTAATTATTTATTAATTGATATTAATTATTAAATAATTAATAATTAATTACTAAATATAGGTTAACTCGAAAGTTTTCAATTTTTCTGTTCTCAGTTTCTGTTTTCTGTTTTACATTTTTGATTTTATACCGTTCATTTTTGTATATGACAATATAGTTCCTAATCAAAAGAACGAGTATTAAATATATTTTTCAAATCTTTAGGACGTCTACTAATTTTGTTTTTAAATTAAAGGGACTTCGAGCTCGCTCGCTTCGCGAGCTCGCCGCGTCACGCCTTCGGCGCTCGATTTTTAAGACACTTAACTGGAGCGTTTAACATTCAGTTGCATGCTTTCCTAAATGTAAGATTATAATTAATTATTAAATAATTTGTAATTAATTATTAAATAATTTGTAATAAATTATTAAATAATTTGTAATAAATTATTACATAATTAATAATTCATTATTAAATAATTATTAATGAATTATTAGATATTGGTTTAAATAAAAGTTTTCCATTAATTAATTGTGTACTATGAATTATTAATTATTCTAATTAACTATTAACTATTAACTATTATTAACTATTAACTATTAACTATTAACTATTAACTATTTAATTATGATCTTACATCTTGAGTAACATACAACTGAACGTTAAACGCGCCAGTTAAGTGTCTTAAAAAACGAGCGCCGAAGGCGCGAGGCGGAGAGCTCGAAGTCCCAATAATTTAAAAACAAAATTAGGATACGTCCTAAGGATTTGTAAAATAGTTTTATTGCACGTTATATTGATTAAGAAATATATTGTAATACAAAAAACTGAACGGTTTAGAATCTAAAATTTAAAAAGGAAAACAAAAACTAAGAACAGAAAAATTGAAAAGTTTTATTAAAAACTGTATTTAATAATTAATTATTAATTATTTAATAATTAATAATTAATTATTTAATAATCAATTATTAATTATTCATTATTTAATTATGTAATAATTAATTATTCATTATTTAATTATGTAATAATTATTTATTCATTATTGAATTATGGAATAATTAACTATTCATTATTTAATTATTAAATTTTTAACAATTAACTTAAATTTTAACAATTAATTATTAACTGTTTAATAATTAATATGGTCTTATATCTTGGGTAACATTCAACTGAATGTTAAACGCTCCAGTTAAGTGTCTTAATAAACGAGCGCCGAAGGCGCGAGGCGGCGAGCTCGCGAAGCGAGCGAGCTCGAAGTCCCAATAATTTAAAAACAAAATTAGGATACGTTCTAAGGATTTGTAAAATAGTTTTATTACACGTTATATTGATCAGGAAATGTATTGTAATTTACAAAACTGAACAGTTTAGAATCTAAAATTTATAAAGGAAAACAGAAAAATTGAAAAGTTTTGATTAAACCTCTATTTAATACTTAATTATTAATTATTTAATTATTATTTATTTAAGTATTAATTATTTAATTATTAATTATTTAATAATGAATTAGTCATTATTTCAGTATTTAATAATTAATTATTCGATAATTAATTATGAGTTATTTAATAATTAATTATTTATCAATTATTTAATAATAAATTAAAAAATTTTCAATAATTAATTACTAATTATTTAATGATTAATTATGATCTTACATCTTGGGTAACATACAACTGAACGTTAAACGTTCCAGTTAAGTGTCTTACAAAACGAGTGCCGAAGGCGCGGGGCGGCGAGCTCGCGAAGCGAGCGAGCTCGAAGTCCCAATAATTTAAAAACGAAATTATTAAACTTTCTAAAGATTTGTAAAATAGTTTTATTGCACATTATATTGATTAGGAAATATATTGTAATACAAAAATCTGAATGGTTTAAAAATTAAAATTTGAAGAGGTAAACAGAGGCTGAGAACAGAAAAATTTAAACTTTTAATTAAACCTCTATTTAATACTTAGTTATTAATTATTCATCATTTAATTATTAATTATTTAATAATTAATTATTAAATTTTCAATAATTCATTAATAAATAAGTAGTTATTAATTATTTAATGATTAATTATGATCTTATGTAATATACAACTTAACGTTAAACTCTCCAGTTAAGTGTACTAAAAAACGACCGCCGAAGGCGCGAGACGGCGAGCTCGAGAAGCGTTTTATAATAATAGCAATAAAGTAATAATTGTAGTCTACATTTTTTCATTAGCTGAGTGATAAAGACAATAAAGATTACCGACACGTTACGTTAGTGTCCAAATGTTCAGTTCCTTAAATATGAATTAAAATAATTTTAATATTTAATAAATAAAAAACAATTTCCCAATATTTATATACTCTCCCTATAATTGTATATACTCTCACTATAATTGTATGTACACTCACTATAATTGTATGTAGTCTCCCTCTAATTGTAAATAATATAATAATAATAATAATAGTAATAATAATATTACAGATTAAGTAATACTTGAACGACCCCTAATAACAATAATACTACGCAAATCTGACATGGGGATTTTACATTTGGCAGCCCTGAAAACTGACAGTTTTTCCCCCATACTTGTCAAACTTCTCAATTGAGGTTAATTATGGGGCAAAATGGAGTGATTAGAAGCAAGTGCAGCGTTAATATCTCGGTAACAAGTTAAAGTTGGTAAATAAATGCGGTAAATTAACTTAAACAACAAGTTAAATGAAGTAAATATACGAATATAATAACTATACAAATAAAACGAGTAGACTAAGACGAGTAGAATAAAGGAAATATCGAATAATGTAAACATATAAATAATGAAAAATGTGTTAAACAGAAAAATTAACTGAATATAATAATTAATTGAATATAGTAATTAAATGAATATAATAATTTGAATATAACAATTTGAATATAATAATTTGAATATAAGTATCTGAACATAATAATTGAATATAATAATCGAATATAATAATTAATTGAATATTAAAACAAAGTGACTAACCGAAACCATGATTAAATAGTAAAAGTGGGTTATCCAAAAAGTGAGCTATCCAAAAAGTGATAACTCTTAGTGATAAATCAAAAAATTAGTTGAACAAAAATGCTTAACCAAATTTTAAATAACGTTTCTTCGTAAAATCCTACAAACCAACAATGGTGTCGCCTGCAGAGCTAAACGCAAGAGACGTTTGCCAATGGCTAGGACAGCTCCGATTATCCCGAATAATCATTCTAGTTTTCATAATTCTCTTCTTATTGCCGTTCCTGACTTTATACTACTTTTCTACGATAGAGAAAAACTCGATACATATCATACACAGCGCACACTCGCATTTGGACCTTCCCGAACAACTGAACACGATCGGAGACTTGGATTTAAAATCGAGGATCGAGGAGCTTTTGAGGATTAAGGGATCCGTCTCGAGCGAACTCCGAGAAATGGAGAATAAACGGCAGAAGTTACAACTCGAGTTGCAGAGTTACTCAAAGAATATAGAGAAACTCAAGGCGGAGTTATCGCACCAGCAAACGGAGTTAAACCGTTTGAAGATTTCCGTAGAACAAGCGCAAGTCGCTCAACGGGAAGCATTACAACAAAATACTCCCGATTTAGCCCTACCGAAACGGTTGCTACCGAACCAATTGCCGATGGTTATCCCTCCGCTACCAAAAAACTACATACAAAATTGCCGGATGTTCAATTGTTTCGATCATTCGAGATGTTCACTTACGTCAGGATTTCCCGTTTATCTGTACGATCCCGATCAATACCCTGTTATGAACGATGGTTGGGACGTCGATGGTTTCTTGAAAACGACTTTAAAGCAAGTTTTGGGTTATAATCCGCATTTGACGAACAAGCCGAATGAGGCTTGTGTTTTTTTGGTACTCGTCGGGGAAGCTTTGAAGGATAACGATGACGTTAGCGAGAACGTCGGGAATCATTTAAATTTGCCTCCGCTGGATTCGAGGGCTTTAAAACAGTTGCCTTATTGGGGCGGCGACGGACGGAATCATATTTTGCTTAATTTGGCTAGGAGGGATTTGTCGGCTACTTCGGGGGATATTTTTTCTTATACTGATACAGGTTTGTTTCTTATACAGATTTTTATGTTATACAGATTTTTGTCTTAAACAGATTTTTGTCTTATACAGATTTTTGTCTTATACAGATTTTTGCTTTAAACAGATTTGGGTCTTATAAAGGTTTGTGTCTTATATAGGTTTGTACCATATACAGATTTGCAAAACCAATGTCTTTGTATTTATTTTAATTAAAAAGAAAAATCGGTAATTAAAACGTGTTTACTTTCATAAATTAATCTTGAGTACTTCCTGTAGCCGGTACAGATATCTCATTAACACTACTGAACTTCAGATCAATTAAGATTAGGTTTGAAATAGTGATAAGCAAGTAATTAACTTGAGTAAAAAAATAGTTGTAACCCGCTGTTATTATTATTTTTATATATTTTTTTTAATTCTAGGAAGAGCCATTTTAGTCCAATCAACGTTCAACTACAACTTCCGCCTCGGTTTCGACTTAATAGTGTCCCCCGTCTTGGGTCCCCCAGGGGGCGACGTATGGCAAGAATGCACCTCAATTCTCCCGGCTCGTCGAAAATACCTCTTGTCTTTCCAAGGAGAAATGAAAATAAAAAATAACGCAAGCAAACGGAATCTCGCCACAGACGATTCCGACCTAGAAAACCAATTCTCCGGGAACCATTCCGAACTAGACAAATTTATTCTCGATCATCTGAAGGAGATGGCGAACGGATTAACAGCAGATAAATTTTATTTCGAATTCGAATGCCTTCTAGCGAGTGATGATAATGTCAACGCTGGCCCCCAAGATTGGGGTTTATGTGGCACCGACAGCTCTAGAAGATCCATCCTTAAGGACTCTACTTTCACTCTCATTTTCGCTCCGAGGATGGCTAATTTAATATCGACAACTCTTCTGCAGGCCAGAGTATACGAGGCTTTACGATCTGGGGCAATTCCTGTTATTTTAGGGGGAGACCAAATCCGACTTGCTTATGATGAAGTCATCCAGTGGAAGCGAGTTGTTATATTCTTACCGAGACCACGAGTGACGGAATTACACTTTCTGTTACGATCTATTCCGGATACGGATTTACTCCTGATGCGAAGACAAGGGAGGCTCATTTGGGAACGGTATCTAGCCTCAGTACAAAGCACTTTAGATACGATAGTCGCTGTATTACGAGACAGGTTGAATATTCCTCCGTTACCGATTGAGACAGTTCCGGCAAATTCCGTTTTTAACGATACCTTTCAACCGATGCAGGTCATCGTTGGTTTGGATACAGAACAGGAGGAGAGCTTAGGGCCGTTAGAGCCTCCTTATAATACTCCGGGTTTTCGTCGGAATTACAGCTTGCATTTGACTCAAGGGTATGAAGTTTGGAACGATTGGGGCGATCCGTTTCATTTGTATCCGACTTTGCCGAAGGATCCGCAACTTCCGTCGGATGCTAAGTTCATGGGGTCTGGAAGAGGGTTCCGGCCTATTGGGCTAGGAGTTGGAGGTATGTAGTTTACAGAATTATTTTTGTAGTATACATAATTATTTCGTTATCTTGTTATTTATTTATTTAATTGTTATTTAGTTTATTGTTATTTATTTGTTTTATTGTTATTTGTTCATTTCATTGTTATTTGTTTATTTCATTGTTATTTATTTATATTATTGTTATTTTGCACTGAGGTGAGAAGTTGATTAAATAGAAATGTATTGTTGGTTGTAGTACATCTCAGTTTATGTCTTATGGTAAGGCTAAGGCTATATGATTGTAAACTGCAGAAGTACTTACTACATTTTTATTTAATCCACTATTTATTTATATTGTAAGGACTCTTGTAAAATAATACGGAATTTTTTTTTTTTTGGTTTATTTAAATTTTTGACTTTTTTTTATTATTATCTTATCTATTATTTTGAGAGGAAGTTTACTGCTCAAGTTTTTTTAATTTTTCACTATTCATTTACTTATGTTACATTTTTAAAATTTATTTAATGTACTTTATTACATTAAGGGGTTACACCACCTTGACGTTCGGAAAAATAGGTTTAAAAATAAAATTTTTTTTGAAGCGACTAATAAATATATAAAATATTTTTTGTTTTACACTTATACACAGTAGTATTATGAAAAATTTGAAATAATATCGAATAAAAAATATTAAACAATGAGGGAGATATGAGCCATTGAGTAGGGCTCTGTTTTGGACACCTATGCTGATGGTGTACATGATTTCTCTGTCAGACATTGTCGGAAAAGTAAAAAAAGAATATATTCTTATTTAGAAAGGTTATAGCTATCATGTGACGTAGGATAATTTAAAAAAAAATGTTTTGTAGAAATGACAGCACTTTGAAGAAAAAAACTTTGGTTTTTCTCGAAATTTTGTGTTTAAAAAATTCGTAACTTATTCAAATGGCATCCAATCAAAAAATTCCTACGTCACATGATAGATAATATGATAAAGAATATGTGTTGTAAATTTGAACAAAATCGGTCGAGTAGAACTTGAGATATCATGTACACCAGTTTGAAAAATGTAGTTTCGAGATAAATGCAAAAGAAAAAACACTGCGGCATCAACGACTCTCTGTCGCGCTCACTTCTAATTGCTATAACTGCGGAAAAAATTGGAATATTGAAGTGATTTAACTTTTAAAATATTCTTAAAAGTATAAATAATTTTTATAGCCGAAAAAGGAAAAATCGATTTTTTGAAAATCTCAAGGTGGTGTAACCCGTTAAATACCGAAATACTTGTATTATCGATTTAATTTCTATCTTGAATACATCAAAGTAAAGTAAATTATTAGTCTTTTTTAGGAGACGTATAATATATGTATATTTCTTTAGTTATCATTTAAAACTTAACAAAAACGTCACCTCCATTTCGTGTGCAAGGTCGCCTTACTATAATATACTACTCCCTCTGTCCCATATTACTGTATAGTTTTCTCTTTGAGACCGCAGATTATGACGAATATGAACATTTACTCAATTTTTTTTCTCTTATGAGTTAAATCAATTATATTTTTGTATAAAACATAA
>JAWQRP010003144.1:0-13937 GCA_033557875.1 Quadriops clusia | reverse complement strand
AACCTAAGATACAAACTGCTGCGTTGTAAAATGTATCCTCCAGTTTTTAATTCAGTCGTTAACTCGTTTAATGTTTTGACACTTCTATATATATATATATATATCTTGATTTCGCCTTTCATGACTAGCAGAACCAAATTTTGCTATACTAATTATTGTTTGCAATAATTCTGGCTGCTCGTTTTCCAGTCTATGTTTTCCAACTGTTTTTTTAAGTTTTAAATCTTTCTTCAGTTCTGGATGGCCTTTCAAAAACTCCTCCATCTTTCTTTTCCTGGTTTCTCTTAGATTTTTTGTCTTGTCTGATCCTCTATTTTTAATTGCAAAGTTTTTTCTGCCTTTCTTTTTTCTTTCCGTAAGTTGCTTAATTGTTTCGTATGCTCCTCTGTAAGTTGGAAGGAATTTTGTCTTTTTTCTAGATTTAAGATGTCGTACTTTAAAAATTCAATATTTTGTTTCAACTTTTCTTGAACAAAATATCTTGGTTGTTGTAAAGTAGAAGGTAGGGACGTAGAAGGTAGATTCAGTTGTTCAGGTTGTATTTCAGTTGTTGCACTTTCACTTGTAACTGTAGTACGGGTTTTTGCTAGGGTTTTAGGAGATGTCCAATATTGCAATAAAGATACCTTATTCTTAGCTGCTTTAAGTTAATTTTCCTTAACTGTGTTTTTAATCTTTTCTTTGAATAATTCCTTAGACTTTAAATCGTTCCAAATTTTATTCGCTTCTTGCTGTATATGTAGCTTTTTCTTTTGTGGATAAGCTTTTATAAATGATTTATAGAATGACCGGTACAACTGATTTTTATCCATTTTCAGATTGAAACACAATTAAACTTGATTTACAAATAAAACATTAATGCACTACACAGAATGTGTCTCCAGTACCGCAGCTAAACTTCAACTAAAGTTTTACCCAACATAAGTACTCGTCAGAAAAAAAAATATTGAAAATTAATATAGGAATCCGGCGACCGTCTCAGAGAGGCGGCGGAGATACCATAAAGAAACGGTCGTTTTTTATGTAAAATTTCATAACGAACGCACTGTACTTGGCAATACATATAAATAAGGTTTTTTTTCTATATGCGTGCTATGCATAAAAACTTTTTAAGTGAAATAAAATTTAAGGAGTTAAATACATGTTTTGAATTATTAAACTGCTTAGTGTAATAACGAGAACGAACGGAAACGTGTAAATTGAACCAAAGTAATAATCTCTCAGAGTGACTGTGATATTATAGGACTACTTACTAACAAAAGTTACCTATGTATTGGACGGTTTGAAATGATTGGATTATAACATATTTCGTTTCTTTGTCGGCAATTTACCAGCTCTTAGACCAACAACATTACCCGATATATAATTGTATTTTTAACGTCTACTAATCTACTAACAAATTAGTATAGTATTTTTTTTATATCTAAAGCGCGAGTATATTGGTGTAGGAAAAAGTGGAAACACGCGGAAAGATTAACCACTCGGTAATAGATGTAAGGAACGCCTTCGACTTTGAATTTAAGAAAAATCTGGACGTCACAGATTTTCGTACCCCCTCCCCCCCTTCTAGCCGTGACATCATTTATGGGCGACCCCTCAAACAAAAATATTATTTTCATTTAATTATTAAAGTTTCTATTTAACATTTAGAGCACGACCCTCCCAGTTGAACTAACGCAAATGCTGGCAGCTTCTGAAGAATTAAACTCTAATATTCAAATTATGATTTTGACCTAATTAGAGCTGCAGCTTTGGTGTTGCAAATTAGAAGGGTAACATTTGATGTAAAAACCTAGACGTATACTCGCGAGCATTCTCTTTCTAGTTTTTCCTACGCTTGGCCATATGGTTAATCGATTTCCTAACTGTATTTGGAAAGCCATCTAAAGGAAATTCTTTTTGTCCAAGCGTTCCGCGCCACTACCCGAGGCGTAGTTTCTGAATAATTTAGCAATATTCGTGTCTCTGCTAGTTCCAATTATCTCTCCCTTCTTTGTTTCGCATCTTTCGTCGTGCTCATTTATCAACAGGAAATAATGAGAGGTCCTGCATCACGGAATCGTTCATTTCAATCGCAAATCAGTCATTCATAGGCGCTATTTAATTGATGTCGCCAATTGAGGTAGATATACGTAAAATTTAGCTCCAGTGGGCATGCAAAGCTATATATAATTTGGCCCAGAATGAAGATTAACCTTTAAATGATATACATCGTGTGCGACCAGAGAATTTAACACCCTGACAAATATCTGGTTTCGCGTGTGCATTTTCACCATCTAAAATATGCGCACCAATATGCATAATTGAATTTCCCCGGGCCATTTCATAATCAACACATTTATTTGATGTGCTAGTCATTTGTGGGTGATGGGATCCCAAGCTTAAAATTCTGAATCGGAAAATTAATTGCCAACTATTTGTGTTTCCGATGTGTCGATTTCCCGAGAGACTTTTAACTTTAATTACTTAGAAGTCAATGAAGCGGATTAAGTCTCACAAGATTATCTTCTTTAATAAAATGGTTATACTTAACTTATATAATATTAGATTTCACAATATACATACTTATCTATTATGTAAAAACGCTTTAACATTCATCGAGATATCTCCGAAACGACTTATGCAATAGTTTCATCTCATCTCTTATAGATAGCCACTAAAAAATAGTTTGGAGAAGTTCTAAAAAGAAGTTACTTTTTTGAAGCACAAGCTATTTACTCTTTTATACATATTTATACATGAATGTATGCAAGTTTATGTATTTAAAAAATTAATTTAGGCATGCCTTATGCCTATTTTACAAAAGTTATGGATAAATACGAGATATTAAGACAACTATCATATTAACCACCGATGATCCTTTTTCAAAAAGGGTTTTTTGAATTCTTTAATTAATACTTGGATAAGAGAGTCACTCTCCAAATTACCAAACTAAGTAGTAGCGTAGTTGTTAATTCGATAGTAAAACATTTTAAATGATGAATGTTCCTGCTTCAACTCCTGACAAGTAAAAAATCTTTTTTATATTTTGTTAATGTAAATATTTTTATATATGTATAACAAAAAAGAAATAGATTTTTTGTAAACATGTTATTTGTGTAATTTAGCAAAAAATGAAAACTTTCGCATCATACATAGATGAATTTAAAAGAATGCATAACATCATCCAAATGAAAAATAACTAATTAGGGGAGAGGTGGTATGAAAGGGACATTTTTGTGTGTAAGACTATAGTAGGTAATAAAATGAGTTAACTCATTAAAAATTTACAAACCGAATTAGTAACTTCAGTTATGTGGCTATTGAAATAAAATACATTATTACCCCCCAGTATTACAAACGACAGTTATCTTTAGCTAAGTTAGCGAACCAATCAGCTATTAGATATTTTTAAAATAGCGAAAGGTGATTGGTTCGCTAACTTAGCTAAAGGATAACTGTCGTTTGTAATACTGGGGGTAAATCTTTTTTAATTTTTAGTGGTAGTTATATTTTTTTAATTTAAAAAAAGTTAATTTGTTTTACCTCCTGTTGTATTCTAATTTAGTATCTGAGGATTATACACAATGAAAATCAGTTTACATAACCACTTATAACATATCGCAAAACGTTCGGAAAGAAACAAGTAAAATTTACTTTACTGCAAGACTAACTTCATAAGTGTAACACAGTCATCTTCGAAATGATAGAAGCGTGAAGTCAAAAATGAATACATGTGCATGGGGTAATTTGAATTGTTCCTTTCATTACATGTCCCTTTCATACCACTTCTTCCCTATGCTAGTCGACGAAATTTCTTTATGGCAATAAAGTAAAGAAAATTATTATTATTGCAATTAATTTCTTAATACAGACTGAATATTTTTTTCCGCATCTTCACATTTTTGAAGTGGAAGTTTAACACATTTATAGAAACGGTTCTTGTGTAAAATGACAATGTATATAATTCTGCTAAACTGAGTTACGGTGAAAAATATCGCATGTAACGTACGAAATAAAGAATAAAAGTAGACCAACGTACATTATGTGGTTTCTGTTTCTCGGAATAAAAACAGTGATATGTTTTTACTCAACTGCTTCGTACTTTCATTAAAAATTTTCATAATAGTTTACATACGTAAAGAACGTACGAATGTGGAAATAATGCTAGGAGCTAATAAATGTTAGAAGGAAAAATTCCACCATAATATTCCAGGGTTGATTATTTTCTCCCTTTAGCATGATAATAGTCCACGTACTTTTTCAGAAACAAATAAATAAAAATAATGCTGCTCTCCTCGTCAAGTTATCATTCACAAAGCCCGGAATAAAATGTAAATAAAAAGTTGGGCTAAATTAGTCTTCCCTTTTGTTTCTGATTTCACACACAGAGGCACTCCGTTTTGTACTATTTAACAAACAAGTAAAACAATCTGTCACCAGGAGAGGGGAACTTCCATCAAGTGTGCTGTCGCTTGTCAAGATGTGTCTTGCGAAGAGCTGCTATCAAGCAAACCGTGGGCGCCACAAGCTAATTATTTCCTACTTCTTTTGTCATTTTCATTTGTTAACGGTGGCCAACTGTGACCACGTTATGCCTTGGGGGTCCTATCCATTATGTACGGCTAACGCAACGTTAACAAGCTCACACTAGGTACTGTTTCATGTATGTGTAATCTAATAACGCATATCAAATGGTGTGTGTGAATACTGCTTCGAGCAAATTAACACAAATATGCCGAGATATAAACAGACAATTCGCAGCGACAAAAAAAAACAATTATTTTTCAAAGTGGATTTCATTCATTTCGTTAGTATTGTATATAGCTTTTTCTCCGTAACAATGATTTACCTTTATGTTCTAGTTTTTTTTTATAAATAAAGATCAATAATATAATATAATATAATATATAATATAATAATAATTAAAGTAATTGACACTATTCAAATTAAAAACAAAAGGTACTGGCACTATTTTATTATTTTATTTATTGTTACGCATTTTTTTTTTCATTTAGCATTGAATTTATTGAATAGTAGTCTAAAAACGTGTGAGAAATTTTATCATTTTATTCGTGATATTATATCGTGATCAAACACCACTAACATTTATTATTACACGTTAAGTACTGAGTGTTTACAGTAATAACAAAATGCCGAACTCTCTATACCGGCTAAATAATTTACAAAGCTAAAAGCAATGAACCGCAATGTTTGCTGTGCTCTTGAATACATTTTATGTTAATGTTAGTTATAAAATGGTGATTAAAAATTCCCTCACTTCTATGCATTTAAATTTGTTTTTAGTTGTAATGGACGCTATCGAAATTATGGATTGTTTACAAAAATGAGTATTATTATTTCCCAGTTTAAACTAAGCGTTCAATATGAAATACAAATCTTAAATAAAGTAGGTATGTAATAACAATAAAATTTTACGATGTTATAATCCGCATTCTTAATTCAATAGCTTTAATGTTCTTAGGTTTTGTAATAATAACCTGTGTAGTACAATTCTTGATATCAAGAAAAGAAATCTTATTGCTGTATAAACTAAAATATTTTTTGTGATATATTATTTAATTCAAAACTAAATTATAGTTATAAAAATTACACATCGTTTTATTCCGTTATATGCCTTAGAAAATTCAAAGGGGAAAAGAAATCGGGGGTTAATGAGAGAAAAATTGAAAAAGTGATTGCATACAATGAAAGTTCCGGTGCAAAGTTTCAGTATTTATGAGCCACAATGTCACAGCTTTTGTGTGTATGGTTAGAGTCTTCGCGGGATAATCGATAAAGTTCCATGCTTGAAAAGCACCTAAAGTGTTTGTTTTATACACAGTCACAAAAACATTTATTCAACAACTGAACTTTAAATTACGTACAGGTGGAGACTTGTAAATTGCTGTTGTAAAGCAGCTTTTATAAACTTTTTTCCCATGCACGACATTACAGTGCATAATGTATAACCTATATTCATTCTGTTTTCTTGTTTTCTAAACGTTTGTTAAATGCAATTAATATGTACCTGTAAGGAACACGTATAGTGTAATTGTGTTCTAGATAGTAGAGCCTTCAATAAGTGACATTTAATACGCTTGGATTAATGTGTTTGTGTTCCGACAAATGAAGAGAAAATCGTTAATGATCTTGTTTAGAATTTAAGTGGTCTCAGTTCTATATGACTTGTAAGTCCTAAGCGATTAGGTGAAAATAATGAATAATTTGAAATGGTTATGTATATTTTACGAAGGGTTAATAGGAAGTGTTAATATTGTAATGTTGGGATAATTAAAGATTTTATTATTAAGGGTATGTACAAGTATGTTTAGGTTTGAATGACACTATGAATTTCGCCATGGCCAACTTCAAATGTTTTAGTTTTGGAGGTTTCATCATATAAATTTAAATATTACACTTTTTTCTTCCTCTAAAAATTCAAATATAAAATTTGGACGTAATTTGTGCAAAATTTTGTGAATCTAGATTATTTTAAAATATAGTTAGTTTGAAGGAAAGAACACGTAGAAATTTTTGCGGGATTATTTCCGTTGAAATATAAATTTATGTTATTAAGCAAATAATTTTTATTTCCTTTTTCTGACGCATTTCGCCCAGGTAGGCTTGTTCGGAAGTAGAGTTTACCTACATAATTAAAATAATGATATATTCCAAAAATATTATAAATTAGAGGCCATTCTGACGATGCAATGGTTGATGTCTTAACAAACTACGTGTTACATATTAAAACTTAACATTATGTGAGTAATTTTCTAATTAATCACATAATTTTAAGTTTTAATTTGTACCTACCTAATATGTAGTTTGTTAAGATATCAACAATCGTCAGAGTGGAAACTAATTTTTAATATTTTAGAATATATCATTATTTTAATTTTGTACACTTTACCTTGCCTAGCTGAGCGAAATGCGCCAATAAGTTTATTTTTCAACGAACATAATTCCACGAATAGGTTCTACACGTTCTTTCTTTAAAATTAATTATCTTAGTGAACGAAGGAAATAAAAAATATAAGTATGTATCTATAATTAGTATTTCTATACCTGCACAATTGGTGGAGGCGCACCGTTAAATGTTGTACATACATAGCTATTGTATACGACTATATTATCTCAAACGGATATCTCCTTTCAGTTAAAACTAAATGATAAAACTTATTTAGTATGAACACGATTTTATTGAAGTCTACTAGTTTGAACGTACGAAGTCTGTCACCTTCATAAAAGTACAAGATTCGTTATTGCCGAGTGCGTTAAAATTACGTTCTTTATTCGTGTTAGGAAAATTTTTCTACCTCTTGGCTCTACAACAAGCATCCCAGAATATTTAGAGGGAGACCTCACTCGGCGCTTCGAATTTTATTTTTGAAACCATAAAAAGGAATTGAAAATCGTCGTTAAAACGGGAAGCAATCCGCGAAGAGCTGACTGAGATCGAAGTTCAAAAGTGAGATTATCCAGCAGGGGAAATAATCGGTACAGTTAATGATTCGCTTCTGTTTTAATTAGATAAACGATTGCATAAAAACAAATTAAAGGCATTAGAGCGGGGCTGGCGAGCTGTTTTAATTCCTTAGAGAGGAGAGTGAGACGACGCCAGGCACCGGGGAAAGTTCATTTAAGCGTGGTAAATGCAATCCTAATTTCTGGGGCTTGGGCGCCGTCGTCGCCCTGTGTATAAATTCAAGCCCAATTATAGGTTCGGTACTCTGACGGTACCGGCGGAGGGCGCTGCGAGTGGCGGTGCTAAGTCACCCTGGCTATAACGAAGCGTCACACGGCTCCTCATATTGAATTTTTTATCGGAGTTGTTTGAAAGTTAGGCCGTAACGGCGATGGTTTAACGCTCAGACACCTGGGTTTTGCCTAAAGCACCCTGGGAAATGAGACGTCGATCTCCACCACCGCTGCCGCCCAGTTAACCAAAAACCGTAACAACTTTAAGAAAGAGTCCCATCTTGTTACACTACCCCGACGTATAATTTCTTTATGGGCCTTTTAAGTGAACGTCAACTTTAAAAATCTTGTTAATAGAGGGTGACTAATATATTAACTGCTACGTTACCTGGAACGGCTTTTAAACTTTTTTTGCAATAATAACCTCCGAACAAACACAAAATGTTTTATAAGACTTGTTAGAACGTTTACACAACTATGTCATACAAACAAGGTTTGATAATTTATACCTCTAGAATTTTTACAAAAGTAATAAATCTTCTGGACAAAAAATCAAGGCGTAAGTTTATAAAACAATTTGATTATACACATGTTGCTGATGATAACGATCGTTTTAAAGCAATTTAGTTTTTATTGAGATATTAAAAGGATCCTTTTCTAATGATAACAAAAACAAACAATTTTATATAGCATATGTATACATATGTACGTTTATATCTATAGGTATCTCTTAGAAGACATAACCGTTTTATTAATCATATTATTATCTAACAACTGTTTCATGAATCGGTTATATATAATATTTTTGTTTCACTCTCAAAAAAACTAAAACGTTTGTCTTATATAATGGGAAGCTAGTGTTTACATACGCAGCAAAATTAATGCAACTATGAAATATGTTTTGAATTAAACGTATTAAACATTAGATGGTACTATATTTTGAACAAAACATTTGCAATGTTTACGCAATATATTCAATTTCAGAGCAAATAAACGGAACATCCATTAGCAATACAAATGTTGCCGATAACAAATAATTACGTGGATATATCGATACGGAATTACAACTATTAATTATGTATTGATTATATTTTTTATGCGCACACAATAAAATAAAACGGCCGCTTCTTTCTCACTTGTGTTACACTAATGCTATATGTTGACCTTCTAGATTTACATATTTCATAATGCAAACTCATTATTTTATTTTTTAAATCACGTTAATTCACATGCACACAGACAATAAAAGTCAACATATTAAAATCCACTAAACTAAAATGTGTGATATAAAATTATAAAAAGTTATCTATGTTGATAGTCCATATATAATGAACCTATATGCACAATACGTCGATAATGCAAGCAAATCTTCACTATAAATTAATTTTGTTATAAATTATTTAATAAAATAACCCTCTTACCTTCGCTTCAAATACTAAGAGTTCTAAGATAGTAACTGCGGACATATATTACCCTTAATGCCTATAATACTGCAACACCTATTGGTACCCTCAGACTAGATTATCATTACTACTTATACCTCACCGTAAAGGGATTTACTAATGCTTTATTCAGCAATCTTTACCCCAATGTTCGGGAGTACATATGAAGTAAAAAGATTCTTATTTTACAAGATTTCCGCCACCCTAGCAAAGGGGAGGACTGCGAGCACTAAGCTATGCTCGGTGTAGAAATGTAATAAACGTCACAATGGTCAGCTTAGGTGTATCTATGATAACTGCTCTTTATGGAAGTAACATCTTGCGAAGATTCTGTTAAAATATTTTCATTGCTCCTATTAAACCCTTAAACTTGGCCGGCGGGTTCCTACAAATCTGTACATAATAAAACCTCAACTCCGAATGGGAATTAACTTTATTAATTGATGGCTCCCCCGCAAATTATTTTTAATTGACGAACTAAGTAATGGAAATACGAAAACTTTCTGATGAGACACTGAGCAAGGAAAACTTAACGGTTTAATCGCCTTGAAGCACACAGGGAATTGATCATTGTGTAACTAGCACCAAATGTAAACGAAGACTTCTATATTGAGTTCGTATCTTGAGATTGAAACTTTTCACTAATTAACAAGTTAAATAGGGGCAATTACCCTTTACATCTTCCACTTTATATTCAAACAAATAGCGAATTAAAGCAAACATAAGGGCGCGAAAGGATTTCTAAAAACTGCGCCACTTTCGTTTGCTCTATTACATATCTTTTATTTTTTCATGACATGCTCACATTATATTTATGCGATGAGGACATTTTTCCCTTTTTTAATTACTTTTTTCGCAAAGATACGGGCGCGCTAGGGAATTTATAGCTAATATACGTTAAAGCTCTGTGCCCTGCAGGGAAATTCTGCAGTACTAACGCATGCATTGGTAAAACGATTTGCAGGCCTTAAATTAAAACTGAAGTAATATGAGTACTTTATTTACGTTTTAATTACGCTTACTTATCAACGCTTTTAGATTTTAAGCGAGTTAAAAGTATTTAATTACTTATGATAGAGCGTGCGTAGGTGCCATATGAATACCATATTTTCTAACGTTGAAGCATAAAAGGGAAAATAGCGATAGTGAATCATGAGACCTTTGAGTTCTAAGACCGTATTGAAAATATTATAGGGCAGTGTGCTCCTGTATAAACTGCTAAAACAAATTGTGGTAGATTATTTAGGAGTCGTCGGTTATTCGAGCCACGAAGCTACATCATGCACTCGACTTTTGTTTAAAATTTAATTCCGGGGTAGAAGGAGTTTAAAAAACAAAAGTAAACAACGACGGTCGAACTAGAATATAGACCACCAACTTTGAAAGTAGCAGTCCATTGTTTAAATCTTGAACTAAAGCAAACACTGACTATAACTCGTGTAACATACTCTTGCAATCGCGTTGGAAAGAAGAATGTTTGCAGTAGAATCTGACAAAGGCCGGCACAGCTCGGCGGTCTTCCTGTTCCTAAAAGACGTTGCGCATAATGGAGGAGAAAAGTAGAAAGAGCGAGAACCGGAGACCTAATGTAAAAATAAAGTGATAGGGATACGTACATAAAAGTTTAGGAAACACAATCAAAACTTGTGTTTCAATGCAAGTTCGGATATAAAACTGCGGTGTCATCTTTAATTCTGATTGCAGGAGGAGATAAAGCTGAGCACCTGAATACCAACTATACACAGGCCTTGTACGAATTGAATTATCAAATGCAGACGGGAATATCTACCCACAAAACTTTGATTTATTCCCTGGCTTTGTACGTCACGACCAGAATAGAAATTTTAAATATGAAAATATTGAAAAGTAAATCATTTGTGACAGTGCTATTCAGATTTAGGTACCACCACTAATATGAATTTGTTTCGCTTTGTAATTTAATTTTATCGTTAATTTTTTTTCATGTTTCATACGCTTCTAAAACTTGAAAAATATAAACATTGCACGAATTTATGCTGGTTTCTTCCATTTTTATCAACGAAAGTTTTTGGTAAAGTTGCCATTCTTCCGTAAAAATTTATTCGGAAATTTTTTCCGAGCAGTTAAAAAAGTACAACTTTTCACCTTTACGAAACTGAAGCTAATTAGGTCAGATTTTATATACAAAAAACTCTTCAGTGGAAGCAACTCCCGGAAAACTTTGTGCCCATTTACATCAAATATTTCAAATAAACATAAGAAAACGCAAACCCAGAAACCGGGGACAGAATACATGCGCCGTAAAAATTTGATTATTTCCATAAATCTCGGCTTAACTCCATGCAGGAAATCTAAAGGCGTAAATAGGAATGAAAATATGGCAAAACTTATAAGACATTATCATTTGCTTTTTATTGTAATTTGAGAATCTTATGAATAAAGCAAGCCCGCGCTGGGACATTTAGAGGCCATATAAATTACCCATAATTCCTCGCTAATGCTAATAACGGCCTGAATAAGGGCTCGTACGGCCCTCTTCTAAATCAAGAGTTAATTGCTAGTAGAACATTAGCATCGTCGTGAAAGAAACTTTGTTAAAATTTTGAAGCGCGCTCTTAATGAGACGGCGTTCGTTATGCTCGATAACTTTTCCGAAATTCGCAGGAGGACTTAATCAAAACTGAACACGTGAAAAATTCATGCAATAAACGGGCGAGGACTCTTTGATGTGCAAATTTCTCGGTTTGTCGTTAAACTGCAAGGGGCGACAATAACTAGGTTGGTATTTATTTGCACTTGCTTACAATGGAAATTTATGGGAGGTTTACACTTTTGTGTATGAAGTCTGTTTCTGATTGAAATATTTGCATGTATAAAACTATACTCGGTTTATAACTTCTGCATTGTAAAGTTCGTTTTCTGGTTCCACAACTAATATGCAGGTCACAGCAAGAATGAGTTTGCAAATATTGTTAAATTAAATATGTAGGTAATAAGGAGAATTTTAATTTTTGGTTACACAAATGCTATTCAAGTCGCTTAATGAAATTAATGAGTTTTTGAAGAATTTGCTCAATTATGGCGCGTACACTACAAAATTGTACGAATACGTTTACGTACGTTTTACCTTCGTATGTCCCATATTTATTCTCGGCCTACATGCCGTTAACAAAACGTTAATGCTTAATATGTCGCCGGCGCCGTTGGCACCTTGTTATTTTGGCACAACGTGCGTAATTATCACGTTATAGCAATGTAACCGACCTACAGTTACCGGTTATTTTACGCCATATAAATTGTTTTACGTCTACTGATTGCACGTTTACACAGCGAGAATGGTTAAACTACGGTTAACGTTTTCGCATTGTTGGAATTATATTGTCAACTTTGCCATTATAGTAGGTATAATTTAAAATGAATGTAATGATTTCGCAATTAATGCCCCATAAAAATAAATTTGGGGTACGCAGCCCCAAGTGACCACTGTGCTATGCAGCTAGCTGCTTACGTTACCATTACACTTCGTAACAAAGAGATTCTAATTTATTTTTATTTTAAATACAGAAATTCTGGAACTAGATAGATCCATCCAGTACGAATCAAACTATCATCGAGCTAGTGCACTTGTATTCTCTAGAGTCTATAAAAAGCTATAAGATGACAATCTACAATATTCGGTTTATTACAACCTGTATCATTCTTTGCAATATTCAAACTACCTGGAAATATGTCAATGAATAGAAAGAAGAAGATACGACTTGACTAGTTGTGACCTTCAGTATTACAAAGCTAGATAAAATCCGTAAGCAACTCATACATTTACACTTATATTTCGCCAATAAAAGAAATGAATGATAGAGAATCAATCTAGACATTCTAATTTTAAGTTTCACAGTAGATTAGCCACTTTATCTTGTTTTTCAGATAGTTACTTTTGGAAAAGGATCACAAATGTGCACTATGATCAGACAAAACAATTAACATTAAAGAACTGTTGAATCTGTAGATATTTGAATAGCTATTTTAAAGACGAAGATAATAATCACAATGTAAGAACAGAACATCATATTACATGTTAAAATAAGAATGGAGACAAAAGTAAATATAAATAGTGTAATGCAATTTATATAGGTGACTTAGGGATAGCCATTGGTATACGTGTTAAAGAACGTAACAGAAACAATGTACAATCCACATCTGCTACTCTCCGGTCGCAAATTGGATACCGACGATATCCAGGTTATACATAATCAAAATAAAGGTTTCAAGCAAACTCTAGTAAGACTGCGTAGAAATAACAAGATCCATTATGATCAATCCTAATGAAATGTACTTTGAATGATAAATTGTAATTGAAAGTAATGCTCCTATAATCACACTGTCCGCTATTTTGATGATGCCAACCGTTTTATTTTAATTAAATAACTAGTGACATAATGTAAAAAACTGTTAATTGTTACAAAGTTAATAGTTTCATACGTATATTGTTTTATGGACTACTAGTTAATGCCCATGAAAAATCACGGGCAGCCATGTACACATATATTTATTACCATGTACACCTATACTTATTTTCATGTGCACATGTACAGTCGCCCACTCAGAAATATAGACAGTGTATATACGTTGTTGCGTAGTATAGTTAACTATTGTTGGGTATTAGGCAACCACCATTTCAAGGAAAGAATCTATGAAATGCATTTCTAGGCGAAGCAATTATTATCGGTTTTACCTTGCATTATATTTTGAGAAAATTAAATATAGTATTTTCTTGCATTTAAATTCGTTAACACGTTCAGTGTTTATTAACTGTGCCGCTATCGGAATATAAGACGT
>JAWQRP010003143.1:0-13940 GCA_033557875.1 Quadriops clusia | reverse complement strand
GACCAAGAGTCTTTTACAAAAGATTCATTTTGTCCAATTATTGCTTTCAATGGTTGTATTAGGAATTTAGCAAGTTTATAGGTAGGAGAGTTGGTAAAACATACAATGGGTCTAAGTGGGTTACCTTCTTTATGTGTTTTTATTAATCCATATATTTTAGGAGTTACACCATTAAGTGTTTTTATGTGGTTATATGTATCGTAGGATATCATACCACTTTCATAAATATTGTTAATAAATTCATTAGTTCTTCTTTGAATGGGTTGAGTTTCATCCTTGTTAAGTTTTTTATATGTTGTTTCATCATTAAGCATGTTGTTCATTTTCTCTTCATATGTTTCTTTGTTAAGGATCACAGTTTTATTACTTTTGTCTGCTTTCATTATTTGTAAATTAGGGTGGTCTTTAATAAATTTGTTGGTTTGTTTAATTCCTTCTTTAATATTCATGCTATATATTTTTTCTTTTGTAGAATTAAAGTTCATGTTATTTTTATTATTTTTGTTTTTATTCATATATATGATTATAGAGTTGACAACTTTTCTTCTAATTTCATTTCCTTTGTCTATATTTTTTATATTGTTATTTATACTATGTTCTATATTGGATATTATATCAATAATTGGTATTTCATTGTTATTATAGTAATGCAAATTATGTTTTGGTCCCAAAGCTAATATTCTCTTAACTTCTTGTGGTATTGGGATGTCTGTTAAATTGATTATGAAATTATCAATATTATTGTTTTTGTCATTTTCTGCAAAAGTTTCTTTTTGCTTATTTCTCAGTTTTTCAAATTTTTTGATCTGTATGTTTTTAATTTTAACGAAGGTTTTTTCATATTTTTGTTTTTGTGTGTTAAAAAATTCTCTGTAGGTTTCTAAATTTATATTGTTGGTAATTTCTTTTACTATAATATCTCTGTTTCTTCTTGTTATTTCTATCTTGAAAATAGTATCGCTGATTTTTAATTTTAATATTTTGTTTTTGAAAACGACATAGATCATTACAATACTGATGGTTACAAAGATTACATGTTCATTCAAATATATTTCACATAATTTTAATCCACCGGCTTACCAATGTCAAATGAATCTATACAAATTCGCAGATAAAACGTCACCTCTTGGATTTGTTGAGGTCGAGGTGAGGAAACCATCTACATTGATGAAAACTTTTACAAATAAGGACACGGACAAGTTCAAAATTAAAATTATCATCAGAGCTCACTAAAGTCTTTTTTATGTGTTAGCGTGAAACACGTGGTTTTTGGCACAAAATATAGCGAAGTCGAACTGACAGGTGATGCCGCCATCTGATATCGGATTGGAGGATCGAAACTTGTAACATAAATAAATAATAATTACCAAAGCAAGGCTCTTATTACACAACCAAAATTAAAATTTACACCTTGTTGGGCAAATACACAACTATAAAACCTTTGTTGATGAAACAAAAATTATTTTACTCTAAATTGCACCACTTATCCAAATCAGTCGCCAAATTTTATTGACATGCCGTAGGGACTTCTCAAAATGACATTATCCTTAAATTATAACAGTTGCTGGGTATATGAGATAGAAAATGTGTTGTACTTTCCAAACTATAAAACCTTTGTTGATGAAACAAAAAATATTTTATTTCAAATTGTCCCAGTTATCAAAATTGCTCGTCAAATTTTATTGACATGCCGTAGGGACTTGTCAAAATCACATTATGTCTTAAATTAAAACCGTTGCTGCGCATATGAGAGAGAAAATGTGCTGTATTTTCCAAACTTATTCGAAATTATACATTTTTTTTACTTTCTTACTTAACATCGGCACATTTCCGTTACGTGGCCAATCACCGACTTCCAGCTTGTTTTCAATTTTAAAGAAAGAAGTTAATTTGTAATATTGTAAATTTTAAATGGATTGACTTGCAATTAGAATAATGTTTATTTTCTTTTATCAATATTCGTTTGGATATTTTAGAGTATGCATTCTTTTTCTATTTCATATTTCAAGAATAATTTTATTATTGACAACAAAGGTTGTATAATTTGGAAAATACTGCACATTTTCTACTTGCTACCCCCAGTAACGGCTTTAATTTAAGAGATAATGTGATTTTGAGAAGTCCCTACGGCATGTCAATAAAATTTGACGAGTGATTTTGATAAGTGGCACAATTTGAAGTAAAATGTTTTTTGTTTCATGAACAAAGGTTTTATAGTTTGGAAAATACAGCACATTTTCTCTCTCATATACACAGCAACGGTTTTAATTTAAAAGATAATGTCATTTTGACAAAATGTTTTTTGTTTCATCAACAAAGGTTTTATAGTTTGGAAAATACAGCACATTTTCTATCTCATATACCAAGCAATGGTAATAATTTAAGAGATAATGTGATTTTGACAAGTCCCTACGGCATGTCAATAAAATTTGGCGACTCATTTGGATAAGTGGTGCAATTTAGAGTAAAATATTTTTTGTTTCATTCAACAAAGGTTTTATAGCTTCGAAAATACGTGTCATTTTTCAATTCTCCAAATTTCAGTAATTTTGGGAGATTTTCGTCACTATTTTGAAAATTATCCAAGGCAATTTCATTATTTTAATTGAATTATTCAATAACATGTCAGTTTTCTTATGAAAATTACGAACTAATGCAGTATCCCTATAAAGATGTCGGTAATACGCATCCTGGCAAACCGTTGCTGTCTTCACCCAAACTTATTATTATTATTATTATACAGCATGAAGAAAAAAACACTAAGGTTTCTTGCATCAACTTATGTCCTATTGTCATACCTTCTATTAATGATTTAAATCTTAGCTTATAGTATCTTACAATTAAATCTGGAAGAAAATATACAAGTACATAGCAATGCCAGTAGTAATCCTCTTCTGTAATGTTTCGAGGAGATCCTTAAAAGTTGATGGAATAATAAAAACATTATGAAATATTCCATAATTTATTGTCGCGGTTGACTTACAATAATATTATTGAGTAATGTTTTCTTACAGTGCAAGTTTCATTGGCTTATGTATATTAGATTGAGTTCAATCAAAGCCAATTCGGAGAATTTCCCTTCGAACAATTGGCCATTCGAAGAATTCACAAAGAATGAAGTGTTCAGAGCCTATTAATATTTCTGTTTATCGCATGCATAGCCCAGACAGCCTTCAAGGCGCATCATCGCCATGAGAAGATGCTCGGCAGCATATTACTCACACGAGTTTATTGCAGGCCACCTCCTTGCGTCAGCTCGATTTTCATACAAGATCGCGTTCTGAGCGATCTCGAACTCTAAGTGCAAAATGCAGCTACACGAATAACACCTATTTTCTTAAGGTCACCCGTGTAATTTCCTTTGAAAGGCAAAGAATTCGCCTGTTACGTAGCCCAGCTTGTTTTTCTTGCGGGTAATTATAGCTCGCAGCTTGTTCAAAGAATAGCGTGATTTTTCAGTGTAGCAATGGAACGACGCTAATTATGCCAGTGTCAAGTTTTTGGCACGATGCTATGGCTTTATAACATTCAATTAATGTTATCTCGTGTCATGTTAATTAGGCGTGTCTACGGGCGAAGGCGCTGAAGAAAACCAAATTTTGGATTTGTTGCAAAATTGTGACATAACCGTCGGTATTATTCGCTATAATTACAGTGCTGTTCGCTTAGGGAATACTGAGACAAAACGTATTGTAATTCGATTTTTATAACTTAATAAGTGTAATCAGCCGACAGCTTCGGGGCACATTCTTTAATTATGAGACGAGAAAAAAAAGTCGAAGGTGTTATGTAAAGTTATGAGTGTAGTGGCGTGTACTACATAGTAGTCAGCTTGAAATTTCATGGTCTTTTGTTGTGATATTACCGCATAGAGCACAAAAACATTGTGATATATGGTAAAAAATGCGGAAGCGTTTTAAATATGACTACTGGGTATAAAACACAGATGTGGTATAAAACACAGATGTAGTATTAAACACAGATGTGGTATAAAACACAAATGTGGTATAAAACACAGATGTCGTATAAAACACAGATGTAGTGTAAAACACAGATGTGGTATAAAACACAGATGTGGTATAAAACAAAGATATGGTATAAAACACAGATGTGGTATAAAACAAAGATATGGTATAAAACACAGATGTGGTATAAAACAAAGATATGGTATAAGACGTGCAATGATACGTTTAGAGTGATGACTGTTGAAAAATCGAATCGGACTCCTCAAAGACTCCTTGGGAAATTAATAACCTATTAATTTCCCAAGGAGTCTTTGAGATTGGAAGAGTCGTAATTAGAAAAAGGTCTTATCCAAGCGTGAACCGCGCCAAGGAAATAACTATGCTTATTGTATATTTACAAAGCGACGAGTTGTTTTCCTTGCGTGTCTTCATTTTCCTGTCAACATTTCCTATCAACGTTTCCTTGATGTGCAATAAACTTAATGTGGACATAACGGCAACCAATCCTACTAATTTACTTGTATGGAATTTAAAAAAATATTTTATGATGCGTTAATAAGTTAAAATTAATCATAATTGAAACCCATTAGCAGGTTTTTTAACGCAAAACCGTTTTTATTAACGTTTATATTCAACAGTGATATAAGTAATTCTACTTGCATTAGAGACTCCAACGCTCGCTTAGGCGGCGAACCTTACCAGTTTAGAACAATGCAAATTGGCACGGCGGGCTTTTTATTGTGGTCACGCCTTTATTGGCCCACATGGAGACTGCGCCCATTTACTTCGACTTTGATGCAAAGAGCAGTTGCATAATTAACGATTAATTCGAAATGCATGGTTCAAGGGTCAATGCAACCTGTTATGGTTATATCCATTGAATATATTCTGCATGGAAAATTAATTGTCGGCTTCTTCGTGCCATCTTCCCTTGCGTCACGTTCGTTATTAATCAATCGAATTTGGGTGGCCGTTTTTTACTCATTCCATTTGGGTTTCCTCGGATGTAATTATGGTTTATAATTAATGTATATTTTTTACTCTTTTCTTTTTCATTGTACTATATATTTAGTCATGGTAGTCATGCATAGGTATGTAAAGTTACAATGTAGGTATGTAGGCGTCGGTATATTGCATTAGGCGGGCCAGGATATAACCATTAATGCCAAGAGATTTTGACAAATTTTTAAATGAAAGAATAAGTACTTGTTCAATTCGGCTTGAATGACAATTATTATTACATCTCACTTGAAGGATTATACATTTGAATGGAACAATGAATTATGCCCCATTGTTTGCCTTCGTGCGGCTTCTTTGTACTTAGCATATTTCCTGTAAACAAAGCAAATTGAAGCGACGAAAACAAGTAACATCAAAATAAAGAGTGTAAGGTCGGCTTTCAAGGCGCGCTTGATCAAGGCCGCGCCGATCAATCATCTTGATACAAAAATCGGACGGTGTAATAAAACTTTATACACAGAAGTTAGATTACGAAACCCCAAATCTTGTTAAGTGCGATTTTTCCTCGCAACGTAATCATTGAATTATATCCGGAAAACACAACCTTTGCTTCGGCGGAGCGCATTTTAGCATATAAATTGGAAATTAAAATTAAGGAATTAATTATCTCGGCTCTAAGATCTCCGCAGCTTCCTCGGTGCAGGAATTAATCCTTTGGTGTAATGGGATTTTTCTTCGCCGCCTAAGTGCGAATTAAGACCATATCTACATCCAATGAAAGTGCATAAACGTCTGGTTCATCTCACATTCGGATGATATAAGGATAATCGCCGTATAGCAGCTGAACGTGAGTGAAAGTAATTACCCGCCTTGATTTATAGTAATTTGAACTGCAACATCACATTATAGGCCGTCGTTTATTATATTCCTTGTAGGTACATCATTACCTCAAATGCCGCACAGCGTTCCTTATTCGCATCATTGGCTCTATATTTGCTACAGTGTTAGTTGAGTGTATCAGTTGTATCAAAGTAAATGAAAAGTATGATTTCTCGCGTTTGGAAATATTTCTTCCTGAAGTTCACGGATCCCAAAATGAAAGTCTAGAAAGTTAACGCTGCTTGCTGCGTTTCGTATCTGATGCATTTTATAACAATAAATTCGTGGAATTGTCGTAGTTATAATTGAATTTCCATTGCGGCGATGACTTAGCCTGAATTATTGCTTACTTCTTGCGCATGGGGCCCTGAAATTAAGGACGTAAATTATTGGCTTATTTGGGAGGCTTGGTGTACTGGGATGCGGTGGGGGCATTTTTGATGTAAATATTTTTCTGCATTGATCTTTTGTTTTTCTTTATAATTGGCGTTTTGTTATTCTTTATTATTAGTACATATTTTGTTTTTCTCTATTATTGGTAAGAATTTTGTGTTTCTCTATTATTGGTAAGAATTTTGTGTTTCTCTATTATTGGTATTTTGTTTTTCTCTATTATTATTATTGGTATTTTGTACTTCCCTATTATTTTGTTTTTCTCTATTGACATTTTGTTCTTCTAAATCGAATAAAACTGCATTACCTTATTGATAAATTGCAGCATAGCGATCTCATCGAGTTGATGCACTAAATTGAATTTGCCCGTCAGGATTAATGCGCAACCAACGGAGAAAAATTCAACTGGCAGATTTCAGCTGGGCCAAATTGGTTCGCGGCGTTAAAACTGTGCTAACACACATAACCCAGTTCGACTGATGGGCTAGCAAATATTTGTTAAAATTTAAAACGTGCGCGATCCATCCGGCCCTAGTTTGTCACTTATCGAGGTGAAAATTGCATATTGGATCCGTCCAACAAAATTTAGTGATACCCACGGCGTAAAAAGTAATTGAATTCGTATCGTGAGGATAAAAAAATTTGATGGTACTCCAATTGTGTTTTTGTTAGAATATCCTTGCCACATTTTCGCTACTGTACTTGAGTAGGCGTACGGTATGTATACATACGTAATTATTCACTTAGGCAGCCTTAAATTAATATTTATATTAAACACATGACGAGGTGATGGCAAATTAAATATTAATTCTAAGGAGTTATGTTTGTTTAAGGCGGTAATACATTAGGATGTGGTATAAATTAAGATGGTACGAGTTAATCACATTACGTGGCAAACTAAAAATATCCACATTTCCACGGTTAAAATTATATGTACTCTTCATGTAAGCATATCAATCTTCCTGATTCGTAAATTTAATTGCCGGCCTCGCATCTTAAACACAAAGCTATAATCAATGAACGAAATACCTTCGGCTAACCTATTCGAAAACCTGCTGACCGTTCATTTAATCCTGACACCTCATTATTTTACTGATGTTCAACCATCAGCATTCCCTTTCACTTTCAATTATTCTGTACTTATTCGTATCCTACGCATGCATGCACTCAGTATGGGGTTGCATTTCATTCATTCATATAATCTGAGACGTCTAACATTTACTTCTAACATGTTATAAATATACAAACTTATCTTTATCATTTTTATCGCATAATGGCAACACACCTAAAATTCTGCAGAAATGGGGTCGTGACTTTAAAGTTTTCGCGCAAATTTTGCATGAGAATACTTTGTGCTTTCTAATACGGAGAATATGCAATCTTGAAGAAAGTAAATTGCGATTATATATTACACTAATTTATAGTTATTGCGGTATAATAATAGAGAAATGTTATGTTACATAGTTGCATATGAATTGTAGCTATATGACAACACAAGTTAAATGGTGAGATACACACCAAAGGATATACTTATTCTAATAAATTTAGAGATTTTTGTATCTTATTTAACTTATGCTACACCTTGTTGGGATAGTATTTAGTAGTCTAGTCCACATATGCAAATGAACAATAACAATAATCGTTTGGCCATCCACTTCTTCAATCACATGAAAGCAATGTGGGTCAGTGAGGCCACGGACTCGGATCAGATAAAAACAGAAGGCGAAATCGGTCACCGGGTACATTACTAATACACTAGTAAAATTAATAAACGGAGCCTTATGTTTTATTTATTAATAAGTGCGTTTTATAGAGAGGGCTCGGTGAGTGACGGGCGTGGCAGCCGAAGGCTCAACTCTGCATTGTTCCTTAATTATTTTCCATCTACAGTGCCAATGCGTTTATCGATTGTGCTGCAAGGCGGATACCCCGTTAACCCGTGGGCGATATATCGCCGTTGAAATTTTTGCATTACAACGCAGCGTGTGTACGTATGGATGCTGCAGATGTTGCTCTTTGGCTCCAGGACCTTATTGTTGTCGAGGCACGTTGACATCTTTACAGTTCGCGCGCATTGTCGTCCTGAATTTCCATAATATAATTCCCGATGCAGTTATATCTAAATAAATTGTGAGGCGAATAAATGCACCTTCCTGCAGACACACAATAATCCTTAATAGAGCCATATGTGTTATATAATTACTGTTAAATTTATTTTTATAGTAATGATGCTTATAGTACTACGTATTTTGTTCAAATTGTTTTTTTTCTTACTATCTTCAGAAAATTTAGTTGTCTTAATTTTAAAACCTTTTATAATTGGCTTTATAGTAATGGTCATTATGATAAATACATCACGCAGTTCCATGTAACTCGGAACAGTTAACAGCCAATGGCGTTTAGAGAATTTTTGTGTTTTAAAATTTCTCTAAATGCCATTGGCTACTAACTGTTTCGGATTACTTGAAACTGCGCTATATAACAAACTCAATAACTCAACATAGTTCTAGAAGAAAAATGAATAGTTTATTGCAAATTATTGAAAATAATTTTAATAAAATATTGCAATAGTATTAAAACTAACACATTTATGTATGTACGTATATGACATACTATATCATATTTAGAAGGAAATAAAAGTCGCAAAACAATTATAATTTTAGTTTATTTAAAAAAAAATAATACAATTCTTAATTTCAAAATATTCGCAAAATAAAATATTATTGTTTGCAATTTATTTAAAGTGTCTATATTTGCACTTAAATCGAAAAGATGATAAATCATGTAACTGGCAAGACATTTTGAGAATAGAACTGTAATGAATAAAATTATGGTATATTGCTTGAACTTCACATGTGATCCTTTATCAGTATCGCCGAGCATTGGTTTCAATTAAACAATTTACCTTAACTAGGAGTGTAAAACTGATTAAAGTTTGTAGCTTTGGGATTTATTTTTCTTTTTGCGTGCAGAATTTGGAAATAATAAGGGAATAAGCAGTAATGACTCAACTATTATAAAAGTACGATAAATCAGTATATTGCAAAAATTACATTTGAAAATAGTAGTAAGATATTTAATTTTATTAGTAAGTTAAGGCAAACACAATGATATTGATAAATATATTTGTATACAAAAATATTATTATACTTTACATTGTTTTATTATTAACAGACACACGATGTGTATAAAATAGATTTTAAAGTTTGTATGTAATGTTTTCACAAAACTTTATACATCAAAAATTGTAGATAAAATGTTGATTGCGGTTGCAGCAAATACAATTATTTAGTAGGGTAGAATCAAAGAGATCCAGAGAATACTTGCAAGTAATTTATTTTAGTAATTAGCTGCGCTACTAGTTTCGACCCACAACGAGAGTCATCTTCAGGCACTTAAGTCTGTGAATATAATAAAAATTCGAAGAGATTAAACATACAGATACACAACACTACACGTTAAAATTCAAATTGGCTATTGGTAGGTATGAATGATTAACTATAATTAAGATAAAATTAGATTAAGATGAGCAGAGCGGCATGTTAATGTAAGCGGTGGCAGAAATATTACGTACATCTCTTAATTATAGTTAATCATCCATACCTACCAATAGCCAATTTGAATTTTAACGTGTAGTGTTGTGTATCTGTATCCTATAATCTCTTCGAATTTTTATTACATTCACAGACTTATGCGCCTGAAGATGACTCTCGTTGTGGGTCGAAACTAGTAGCGCAGCTAATTACTAAAATAAATTACTTGCAAGTATTCTCTGGATCTCTTTGATTCTACCCTACTTTCATTACAATTATTTTTGTTACAATATTTTATTTACATCTACAGTTTTGTAAAGCGATCGGCACCTTTTTCTATCAGTGTAGGCTGCTTATAGTGTCCCAAAATTATCACTTTGCTTTCAATGGAATGCGAACGTGCTCAGGCAACCAAACCCATTGGACATCCCCGTTTAGAGTGCCCACTCTTAATCGAAAGTCAACCTCTCGTAAATTCGAGTGTGTTGATTTTTACTACGTTACGGCCGCGTGGGTACGCGTCGGTGATGCCCACAATAACACTCGTGTGAAATTTTTGCAAGTTTAAGGTCACTTCACTTCCTTCCTCTGCCATTTTTTGTGCCCCCCGTTTCTTGGCCAGCCCGCAATTATATTAAACGGCTATCTGGCATTTGAGATTCCTTACTTGTTGCACGCTGTTATTACCGAAGGATACATTAGAAAGTTTCGATAAATAATGAATAACAACCGGCAATGAATAACAACTCACCAATGAATAACAACTCACCAATGAATAACAACTTACGTTATTGGGTCTCAATGGCATTTTTGCCCATCACGTTTCGGCTGCGTAGGTTTCTCCTGCACTGCTAACAAGAAACGGCATTATTTTATAGTGTCAGTGACTCTCTAATGCTTCATTGCACTCCTGTCGAATTACAGGTGGTTAATTTCATAAAGCAATGGTTGACTCATTGTTGAGATAAAAATATTGCGTCTCTCGTTAATGGCTCGAAAAGCTTAGAAAAATTGCCACACCGCTCGTCGTGTCGACATCGATAATGGGAGTTTCACGCTTTTTGCCCGGCGAACCCAATTGTTATAACGTTATTTTAAATAAACGTCCTCACTTTAGCGCATCGCATTTTAACACGACCCGAGTGCATCGCATGCACAACAGCGCTTTCTTCGAGATATTAGAAATTTCGTTGCCTGAGGAAATATGCCGATCCGCAAACAAAGGGAAAACTCATTATGTATGAAGACAGAGTCACATCCTGAAAGAAAAGAAAACCGAGGAAAATATGTGGTGTGTACATAAGGTTACATCTACCTTGAGGACGTATACTGTGAGAAAAATAAAAATTACACCTACTTACAACAAATTGATGGAAATTCAGTTCGTAGTTAAATAAAGGTAGACAAATCATGGATATACTTTTAGGGGCACACCTAATCATATTTACTTTATAGGTAGGTACATTACGTTCTTAATATTACAACATTTAGGAATACATTCGAGGCAAAATCAGGAGATAAATTAGGTACATGAAAAATTGAATTTTTTTTGAATTTGTATGACATTGCATAATTTAAAGAAAATTATGAAACTTTACTAGAGAAATTCATATAAAGTAATAATAAGAAAAATTCTGATGAATAAATATTATTTCATCAACTCCTTTTACCTGCAGCAGCCTTTGTATTCCATTTCTCGCGAAGCTATATTTAGGAACATCTGCAACGATCCTACTATACAAGGAATTATGGCTCACTCAATTTAATTAAAATAATATATTCTCATAGAAGTCTGCGAACGGACTTTTTCATAAAAATATACTTTATTGGCGCAATAACGTCCTTGGGAGGAGGAAGTGGAGAGGCACTAATGGTGCCCGGAAAGCTGGAAATTAAATTTCCGGGTAAGAATTGATAGTAGTAGTCTGATACGATGCAGGTGACCTCTTCCCTTCTGCCGGCCGATGCTGGTCTTTTTTATCTGCTCTTATTTCCTCCTGATGTAATTAATTGGGATGTTCTGCACTTCTTTTGAGAAAACCCAGACCTTCGCTTTCGGTTATCGTAGTTGAGCTAAAAACAGCGGTTATACGAAAAAACCTTTTCTAAAAAATTGTTTCATCAAAAAAGTGTTTCATTAAAAACGTGTTTCATTGAACAATTGGTTCATCAAACAATTGTTGCAACATAATAATATTTCATCAAAATAATATTTCATCAAAATAATATTTCATCAAAATAATATTTCATCAAAATAATATTTCATCAAAATAATATTTCATCAAAATAATATTTTGTGAAAATAAAATCTTATACAGAAATGTATCAACTAAAAAAACTTTTCGCCAACAAATCTTCATTAAAAAACATTAATTTAACATAATAATACATGACTAATTAAAAGAAATTCATTTAACAAAAAAAAATCATTCTAACTAAGAAACGTCCAAGCAAAAAATTCCATATATATACCTACTACTCCTTTCAGCAAAAATGTTGCTTTAACAACAGAAAAACATATTTGGCGAAAAATTACTACCCATCTCCAGAGGAAGCATTACCGCAGATCAGGCTGTTTCATTAAAACTTTCCCAAAGCAAAACACAGTCGTACATTGGGTTTATTTACAAAACAGAAATAAAAACGCAAACAAAGGAAGTTACATAGGTAGTAACTCACACAAAAACTGTCCAACTTTTCCGTAGAAAATTGGCTCCAGATTATTTACTCTTAACTTCCACCTGTTAACGAACTGGGGGGAGGGCGCAAGGGAATTATTCGAAAAAACAAATCGTTAGGCGGAGTTGATCTCATTAGATTAGTAATTAAGAGTCGCAAAGGTTATTTCCATATAACGAGGGATATGGGATATCACGCTTAAACGAAAAAGTTTTAATGGTGACTAAATTAGAAAACTTTTTTTAAAGCATTCGATTATATCTTTAAATGAATACCACCTGTAATAAGCGCTCTTTAAAGAAGTACTAGGGCGAACGGTTAATTTTACTCGAAAGCACCCCATGCGCTACATAGAAAAGTTTTGTACTAACTAGTGCTGGTCTCGTTTTCAATACTTTTCACTTTGTTTTCAATACATATTTTTTGTTTTGTTTTGAATACTCTTGTTTTGTTTTCACTGCTTTTGTTTCGTTTTTACTTGTTTTGTTTCGTATTTACTTGTTTTGTTTCGTATTTACTTGTTTTGTTTCGTATTTACTTGTTTTGTTTCGTATTTACTTGTTTTGTTTCGTATTTACTTGTTTTGTTTCGTATTTACTTGTTTTGTTTCGGATTTACTTCTTTCGTTTCGTTCTTACTTCTTTTATTTTTTTTACAATACTTTTGTTTCGTATTTAATAGTTTTTGCTTCATATTAAATATTTTTTACTCAGTTTTCATTAAGTTTTATTAATTCGGGGTAAATAAGCGAAACATTTCCTCCCCTTTGAGTTCGTTTATTTCCACCGCGGCTTTCAGCTCGCCAGTTTTTACGCTTTTAATATTACGATTAAACTTTGGGTTAGTTTTGGAACGGAGTCAGAACTTTTGTGTACTTTGCAAACTCAAACGTACCACAAACAACTTGAATTGTTTTAGTTATAGTTTTTTGCCTTCTGAAATGCGAGCAAACCTGGCTTACCTCACGTCGCCGCGCAATATCAAAAGGCACCGAGACCGTTGCCGAGGATGTGATTAAAATTGCGTTATCCTGGAAAGAAGAAAGTTTGTTATTTAAGTGTCTGCATGTACAAATTTTTGCAAGAGTTCGCCTGTAATTGCGGAACTATTTTCTATTTCTAAAGTTTGGATTATTGCACGTTGTGGCAATAAGTTTGTACGGATTGTCAGAGAGAAACTACACTAGAAAAGCCATAATGCCATAATAAAAAGACTATTATAGAAAGAATATATGTAATACAAAGACAGTAATAGAGCATCTGTAATAAAGCAACAGTAATAGGAAATCTGTAATATAAAAACCATAATAGAAAAACTGTAATATAAAAACCATAATAGAAAAACTGTAATATAAAAACGATAATAGAAAAACTGTAATATAAAAACCATAATAGAAAAACTGTAATATACAGGGCGTTTCAAAATTACACCCCTTCCTTTACACCACATATAGTACTCACCAAAAGAAGCTGAAAAGTCCCTATTGACCCCTGTCCGATCTTCAACCCCTAGGGAGATACAGCCCCTCAAA
>JAWQRP010003142.1:0-13944 GCA_033557875.1 Quadriops clusia | reverse complement strand
AAATATCTGTAACTGTTAAAATTCAACATTTTCAACAGACGCCTAAAACAAAAGCGCAACGAATGTCAACAAAGTTCGGCCATCGCACACTTAGATTTATAAAACATCTGATAACCATGTCGAAAAGAAATAGTTAACTCAACTATTTCCAATAATCTGGACGTTTATTTGAAATGTTGCAACTATTTCCGGACAGAGGTAGTATAATATTTTAATATATAAGATAAAGATATAGTATATACTAACTTGGCAAGCATCCCTTACTCCAGCGGTGAACCCAGCACAAAGCATTCTATCGGTGATAGCACTAGAGCCATAAGCAGATCTGCAAGAAGCTTGTGAAACCGTTGGAACGGTTACAGCTTGAAGTTGCCTTGGCAAAGAGGAGCTTCCTTCACTGGTGGTTCCCCAACCACTGACGACAGAGTTGGAGTTATCGGGAATTCTTTGGCCTTGACTTGGGAGGCCAATAGTTTGAATAGTGCTGCCAAAGGTCAAAGCGGAAGAAAGCCTCAAGATGGAGATGTCATAGTCGAAGGTGTTGGCGTTGTAGTTAGGGTGTTGGTGAATGGCGGCAACGCTGATGATAGTACCTCCAGAACCGTGATAAGAAGATCCAGCACGAATTCTTAGACTGCTTGCTGAAGTACCAGCTGTGCAGTGAGCGGCGGTCACAACCCAAGTACTGGAGATAATGCAAGCTCCACAGATGTGCGATGATGATCTTTGAAGCGAAACTTGATAGGGATAGCTGTTGATAGTCACGGTTTGACCTCCGATGATTCTGCCGTCGAGCTGAGGGAGTTTGCTCCTCACCCTCGGGGGAAGAGCTGTAAGTATTTTAATGTAATTCAATTAATTATTTTAAATTCATTTAAAATATACATTACAAATGTGAAATACAAAAACTTACCAACGGCAAAAGTGGCGCAAACCAAAAGAAGAACAAGTCGGAACATTTTGAGACTAAGCCTGGGTCAATTCGATTCCTGTTTATATACCTAAAATTATCTACCATTTTTCTAATACTAGTTCTATTTAGTGCAAACAGATTAAGTTATAATCTTTACGCAGAATTATTTTAAGCTTTTTTTAGATTGTTGGTATTATTGAGAACCCATTAAGGTCTTATAGTGCCCAGGACGAGTGCTTATAAACTTAAACATTTATTACCTAATCACACACGTTTAATATATAGTAAATAGTTGCTTCATAATCATAAACTTTATCTAATGCCAAATAGGTGCATAATAAATAATAATAATTTGATGAATATATTGCTTTGGGCAAATATTTATTTTATATTAATTATAAAATACATCATTTTCTTTCTTTATTTTCACCAAAATATTTAAGCCTTAGATCTCTGAGACTTCTGCAATAAAAGTGCGGAAAGCAGCCATTCTGCTGTAAAGTCCTAGATAATAATCGGGTCGAACACATTCATATCCCCAAGAAGAAATACTAATCAGTTGACCTCCCAAGACCAATGAGCCACCACTTACACACTAAAAATTTAAAAAAACTTTGTTATCATCATCTATGAAAGAATTATAACTGTAAGTGCAACTCCTAGAGACCACAGAGTATCAGTTGTGTCCCAAATGAAGCTACGACAATTGAAGAAAAACTGTATGCCATGTTGCAGTCATTATAACATACACCATTTCATACCCAAAGAAATTATACAACAGGAAATTGAAAAACATGATCATATAGTTGACAACATATTAGACATAACCAAATAAAAAAATCTTACTATTTTTCATTCATTTTTAAATCTACTTTGCGGTGCTTTATCCCTAGGGGTTGACGATCGGACAGAGGTTATAAGAACTTTTTTGCTTCTTTTGATTGGATCTTATTGGTTAACATTGTTCGTTACAAAAGATGAACGCAAAGAGAATTAAAATACTTATTTGGCAAGCATCTTTTCTTCCAGCACAAAGCATATTCTATACTACTCTCATAGACAGATCTGCAAAAAGATTGCAAAACAGTCTGAACGATGACAGCTTCAAGTCGACCAGAAGAGATTCCTTGGCGGGTGATTTTCCAGCCAGTGAGGACAGCGTTGCAATTTTCAAGAACCGTTTGGTCTTGACTCGGGAGTCTAATGGGTTGAACGGCACTGCTCCAGGTCAATGCGGAAGCAAGCCTTAAAACGGAGATGTCATAGTCTAAGGACCTGCTGCTAAAAAGGGGATGTACATATGTAAATGATTGCAATGTCGATGATAGTACCTCCGAAGGCGTGATGAGAAGGTCCTGCACGAATTCTAAGGTTATCTATTGAAAATCCTATTGTACACTGGGCAGGGTTAATGATCCAAGTACTGCTGATAATTGAACCTCTGCAAATGTGCGTGTCGAAATATTGCAGGGAGACTTGATAAGGATAATCGTCGAAAGTAACAATTTGATGTCCATTGGTCCCAGCGATGAGTTGGGGGAGGTCGCTAGTCACCGTCGGAGGAAGAGCTGCAAGTATGTTATATTCTATACGTTGTTACTGATTTTTTTTTTAATAATTCGAAAACGCCCCTCGCTGATTGAAGAATGATTTGAATTAGTGGAGAAAGTTCTATGATATAATAGAAAGAGATTCAAAGGTTGACAAATTTTATTTTAAAGTCATAAATTGATAAGTGCACCAATATTTTACTAAATCGCTTATTAAAACTATTATTATAAAACCGGAAAACAGTCATAAACATCTAATACACAAAGTACACCTAAATGAATACAATGCATATCATTTTAAAAGATGAAATAATGTTCTAACTACAAATATATATCGGAGTAATAAAATTCTAGAGTGGATTCACGTTAACTTTGGTAGAGTGACGTCATTATTTTTGCACAATTTTTGATGAAAAACCTTATTTCACGGTTATATATGATAATTCTTTTTCTCTAGTTTCAATATTAAAGTCGAGAAGAGGACAAGGTATGATGTTACAGTACTACCAAGTCATCAGCAGATTCAGTTTAGCGTACTTCGGAATGACGTCACTCTACCAAAGTTAACGCGAATGCACTCTACCTTTCTTTAACCATTAATAGGAGATTACATCATGGAAATGAGAATCTTCTTTGTCTCTGACATACTATCTCTGAAAACTACAAATGACTTCCGTCCAATTTCTTTCCAGCATAAAAGAACAAGTCTTCTTCTACTTCTCTTCGGAATAATCACCAACGTCTTCTTCTAAATTCCTCTTCGAAATCGCTATATCTGATCCTTCCTACACTTCTTCCAAGAACACTTGCATCTATATTCTTCTATAGGCCACTTCGGTACGACTGCCTTGAAGCACTGATTTGTTGGCTTTCACAGCAGCCTTACCTATATTACTCTTGAACCAATCAACTTGAAGAACACTTAATACATCTCTCAATATCCTAATACTTATGTAGAAGCTATACTCCTCAAACTCCCCCACTTAGAAATAATTCTTTACAGGAGATTACCCTTTAGCAACCTTTCTACCTTCCAGTGGGTTGCCAAAAAAAAAACTTACCCCCACAACCCTTTTCTTTTTTTTTATTTTTAAAACCACCCACAACTGGATTAAAAAGTTTAACAAAAACAATGTAACCAACGAATAACTACAGAAGTTGAAATATGCCAGTTCATCAATGTATTAGGGATTCCCGGTAGACAACTTTCGGGCAGGTTCATTGAAATAGTACGTGCCACCAATTTAATATCCATCCCTAACTCGTCTAAATTAGAAAACTAGATATAATAAAAAAGACAAACGTAACAACGTTTCAATGTCAAATTAATCTATCTTTTGATGTTAAATTCATTTAAAATGCCTGCTACGAATGCAATACTTTTATAACTGAGTACCATAAACTTTTTTTATGTGAAATAAAAAAATTACCAAGGGCAAGGGTGGCACAGACCAAATACAGAGCAAGTCGTAACATTTTGAGATTATGCCGGACTTGATTTAATTCCTATTTATGTGCTTGAAATTATCTACCATTGTTCTGCTACAAACACAATTTTTACTTTTTTTACAATTATCTAATAAATTTTAATTCTCACCAATTAAATTACCATCTTTAAGAAATGTCTTGTCAGAATTAATTTAAGCTTTTTTTAGATCGTTGGTGTTATTAAGAATGGTGTATTTAGCCATTTAAAAATGAAAGAAACTCTTTACTTTCGATTATTTTATGTTTCTTTTTAACATTATAATGCACATATAATAGAAATTTGTTGGATCTAAACATGAAAGATAACATCTTTTAAATGACCCCTGTTTTCTTCTTTATAATTTTTTTATTCTTATATTTTGAATTTTTTGTTTAAGAGTAAATTATGAAAAAAGGCATGCTACTCAAATCGAATCAATTCAGGTACATTGGTCCTTCTTGTTTAAAAAACAATGATTAGATTAGTAATTTGACGTGATTTTGATTTGTAATCTCAATTTGTAACCAATGTACCTTTCTTATCTAAGAATACGTAAAAGGTTATTTTTATGTTGATTTTCTAAAATGTAGTATTAGTTATGTTTAGTTTTTGTTTACTCCAATTATTTAGTACAGATAATACTTATGTTATCCTATTAAAAGCGAACTAAAAATGAAATATAAATTGTAGGTTCGAACCCCACCCACGGCGATGATTTTTCTGATTAGGAAAAAATGTTTGAGTGCCTCATCGTCCGGGAGCGATGTAAAGCCGGGGGTCCCGTGTGTTGTAGGTATAATCCATGTCCACGTTAAAGAACACAATGACCAGGTGGAAATCCTGGTATTGGCTAAATTCCCAGAAGTTGTGGTCCTAATCTCTGGCGTCGGTGATTGGCCTCTGATGCGGAAAAAGGCCGACGTTAAATAAACGAGTAAAAAAAAAATAAAAAAAAAAATATATTTTTAACAAATAAGTCCAATTCGATTTGCCAATTGTTTATTGTATTTTGCACTGCATGTCTCGTCCCTTACTCAACTGTATTTGTACATTATAATGTTAAAAAAAAACTTATAAAATAATTTAATTAATTTAATTTACTTCTAAATAAGAAATTACACTTTATTTAAAGAAAATTTTGACAATTAATGGCATTAAATTTAAATATTTAAATATTTATGATATTTTTGAGAGCATATACAACACAGAGTCCAACATTACACTTGGTGCACATATATTATTATTATTATTATTCCAAAACTCACCCCACAGGAAAATCCCAATTACCGGGTTGGTTACAAAAAAAAAACAATAACTATGCTAAGACTAACATTACAAATAAATCTAAGTCAGGGATCCCATGCAATCAAGGACCCCACATATCGTCGCATCCCGACAACAAACCGCACACGTGGACCAAACCAACCAACCTACGACGCTCCTCCAACCTCTGAAATTCGAACATATTCAGGAGAGAGTCATGATCAAAACCTCTCAGAGGGTACAGAACATACTTCTTGAAGTATAACTATTTGACGAAGCGTTGCTGTATAGACTCTACTAGGTCCACGTGGACAGCATAAATAGGGCACCAAACAATGGAAGCGTATTCGAGTTTACTTCTAACTAAAGAGCAATACAATACCTTCAATGCATTAATATCTGAAAAAGGTCTAGTATTTCTAATGACAAATCGCAAGGTGTGAGAAGCCGACAAGAACAACCCTCTAACATGCTGTCAGAATGTGAGCGAAGAGTCAACTTCAACTCCCAACTCCCAAATCAGTCACATTATCACAAACCTCAATATGAACATCACCAATACTATAAGAAAAAGTAACTGGGCTTGTTCCTCTGAAATAGCTAACAACCTTGGCACTTATCAATATTGAGGGACATGCCATTCAAATTACACCACTCAAGCAGCCTATCAACATCGGCCTGAAGTGCCAGACAATCAGAGGCAGACAAAATCGTTGTGAATACCTTGAGGTCATCGGCAAAAAGAAGACTTTCGCAGGATAAAATGGAGGACATGTCATTGAAAAAAATCAAAAAAAACAATGAGCCTAAAACAGATCCCTGAGGTACACCAGAATCACACCTATAATCATTCGACCGACAACCAAGGTGCTCAACAAAACACTCACGGTCCCTCAAGTAGGTGGAAAAGAAGTTACAGAGATTATCAGAGAACCCAATAGCGCTCAACTTCCTCAGCAACAGATCATGATTGACCCTATCAAATCCCTTGGAAATGTCCGTGTAGATATCATCCACCTGCCTCCCACCATCCAAAGCATCACTGATAAATTGAGTGGCATTGCAGAGATTCGTGACCGTGGATCGGCCACTCATGAATCTATGCTGCCTTGACGAGATCAGAGTCCTGACCGACGGGTAAACTATGGTACATATAGTATAGTATATAAGTTTGGGCAAAATAGCGATGGGACGATAGTTAGTGACCATAGAATGGTCACCAGTCTTAAAGATGGGTCGAACCCTAGCCGACTTCCAACATCCAGGAAACGTACTTGTCCGTAGCGAAAGATTGAAAAGGTAGGCTACAGGCCCAGACAATACGAATGCACAGTCCTTTAAGATGAACGAAAGTATTCCATCCGCACCAATTGCAAAGGAAATTCTTACACGAGACAAACATTTGCAGACAAGTTCCTCCGATGTACAAGAAATGTCAATAATATTAGAACTGGGAGTAGAATTGAAATCACCCATCTGTGTGGGTGAGATGACCTTAAAAGCACCCCTGAAGGAAGCGGCCAGGGACTGAACAACATTTGGCAAACCCTCAACAGGAGCGCCACGGAAAAACATCCGTTTGGGCAGACCCCTAACCCCAGTTAGACCATCCACAAAACTCCAGAACCTAGAAGGCAAATCACGGAAAGATTCCTCCGACCCACGATCAAAGCGGACATATGCCGAAGAAATGAAAGATTTAACTGTTGATCTAAAGAACCGGTACTGTTGAGAAAAGTACATAGAATATCTGAATTTCATACTCATTCTTCTGTAGTGGTTCTTACTATGCAGGGCCGATATGATCTTTACATTGAACCAAACGGGGAACTAATTGCAAATAAAAAAGGTAACTGATAAAGTAACTTTGCCCCAAACTATATTTAGCTACAGGGTATTCAGGTGAATATGTAACGCAAAAAACGCGGCGTTGTTTGATCTACAAAGGCAAAAGCGTGCCAAAGAAACGGCAGTTTTTTTGTTACATGTTCATCTGAACTCCCTTTATATATAAATATAATTTCGTTGATTATATAAAAAATTTGTGACAGGAAAGCATAAGTTCGGAACAAAAACTTTTCTTTATTTACACCAAAATATTTAAGCTTTAAATCCCTGTGACATCTATGGTGAAACTGCGAAGAGCAGATATTCTACTGTAAACTACTGGAAGGTAAGTACATCCGTATCGCCAGGAATTGATACCAATCAGTTGATTTTCCAAGACTAATAAACCAACATTATCACCCTAGAAATTAAAAAAAGTTATTTAGCATGAAGTACTTGTCTTGACAATTGGTAGATTATAAATATTCCTACATTGGGGAATTTCCTAAATATATTATAATCTTAATAAAGCTTATTTTTGAGCTATCAAGAAGTGGTATATGAAATGAAAGGATATCCCTTGGAAAAACAAATACGTTTGTTTTGATGTGAAATTTATTTTCTATTTTGATTATCAAATTTTATTGTAACATTAGTTGAAACTGAAACATTACAAATTATAAGCCTTTTGTATGAGCGACTAAATCTTGTCAATAGGTTTGTTTGAAGACATTCACATTCAATGATGCGATATAAATGTCACCATTGACCATAAAATGATTTTTCATGAATTTATATCAAAGATAATATGTCTCTGAACAATCCTATGGATGAGATGAAGTTGCTCATATAAACGAAGATGGTCTATAGTTTGTAGTATAAATTTTAGTTTTAATTAGTGGTTTAATAGATTTTATGTTTTCATGACATATATGTATAGAAAATAATTTTCACATCTTTGAAGATAGATCCCGAAACGTCAACGTATTCTACACCTTTAAAAGATGGAGGAGAGCTTCAAGTATGTTAAATTCTCTGTTTTCAATAGTTGTATTCTTTTAATACCTACACTATAAATGTGATTTAAAAAATGTATTAATGACAAGGGTAGCACAAACCAAAAGAAGAGCAAGTCGCCACATTTCCCATTTATGTACTGAACATTATCTACCATTGTTCTACACAGATGCAATATTTGTTTTATTTACAATTACCTAATAAAACCTAATGCTCACCGAGTAAGTTACAATCATCAAGAAATCCCCAAGAGGAACTACTTTGAGCTTTTTTTTAGATTGTTTGTATTATTGACAATTCTTTATGGTCATGTACCGTCCACGATAATCATTAATGTGCGCAAAAGCTGAAATGGATTTATAATAAAAATAGTTTTTAATGAAAACTTTTATTTATTTACAACAATTAAATTTAAATATTTAAATGTTACATGTTAAATTCCTGAAACTTGTGTGATGTAGCTGCGGAGAGCTGGCACTCTGCTGTAAACTCCCGGATAATTGGGACGAGCACATCCGTATCCCCAAGAAACGATACCAAGCAGTTGACCTCCGGCAATCAATGGGCCACCACTGTCACCCTAAAATTTAAGATTAATTTATCATCGTTCAAAGAATTATAACTGTAAGTATAATCATTGAGTAATAATTATAATTAGCAACAAGAATAACATAAGCAAAACAAATATGAGGTACTGGATACTCACTTGGCAAGCATCCTTTCCTCCAGCAGTGACTCCAGCGCAAAGCATTCTGTCGGTAATTGAACTAGAACCATAAGCAGATTTGCAAGAAGTTTGTGAAACGGTTGGAACAGTCACGGCTTGAAGTTGGCTTGGCAAAGATGAACCTCCTTCGCTGGTGGTTCCCCAGCCACTGACATCAGTGTTGGTATTGTCAGCAATCGTCTGACCTTGAGTTGGGAGGCCGATGGTTTGAATAGTGCTGCTAAGGGTCAAAGCAGAAGAAAGCTGCAAAACGGAGATGTCATAGTCGATGGTGTTGCCATTGTAGCTAGGGTGTTGGTGAATGACGGCTACATTGACGGTGGTACCTCCGGAAGCATGATAAGAAGACCCAGCACGAATTCTAAGACTGCTTGCTGAAGAGCCATCTGTGCAATGAGCAGCAGTTACAACGTAAGTGCTAGAGATAATGGAAGCACCACAAATGTGCGAGCTCGAGTATTGTAGTGAAACTTGATGAGGATAATCGTTGATGGTCACGGTTTGACCTCCGACGATCCTGCCATCTAGCTGAGGGAGGTTGCTCTTCACCTTCGGGGGAAGAGCTGTAAGTATTTTAAATTAATTCATATAATTATTTTTAATTCATTCATTTAACTATTTAAATGTAATTCATTTACTTAACTATTTTAAATTAATTCATTTAAGTATTTTAAATTAATTAATTTAACTATTTTAAACTAATTCATTTAACTATTTTAAACTAATTCATTTAACTATTTTAAACTAATTTGTTTAACTGTTTTAAAGTCACACAAAATGTATACTACAAATGAAGTAAACTTCTTTCATGTGAAATGAAAAACTTACCAGCGGCAAAAGTGACACAAACCAAAAGAAGAGCAAGTCGGAACATTTTGAGACTGTGCCAGATTTGATTTGACCCCCATTTATATACCTAAAATTATCTACCATTTTTCGAATACTGGTGCATTTTATATATTTTTTAATGCAGTTACCTGATACAATTCAATGCAAATAGATTAAGTAATATATAATGTTTGAGAAATCTCGAGACGGAATAATTTTTGATTTTATTTAAACTTTAGATATTATTGAAAGTTTATTTTGGTCATAATCTGTTCAGGATCTTAACGAGTGAGTATAAATTTTTAAAAAATCCTAGGTAATCTCACATGCTTAATGTTTAGTAAGTAAATAATTGCTACATAATGATGATAAAATTTATCTAATGCCAAATATGTTATTAAAAATGGAGATTCAATAAGTCTACGTTTTTAAATAATTATATATATATAAAATGTACATTAAGTCTGTCTATTCATTGAAATTCAAGAACACAATAGCCAACAAACTCTACATATTATATATGTAGGAAAGTATCTACTTAAATTACGTTTTATTGAAGTTAGAAATCATCAAAGTTGCATAATCTTTTATGTCTATTTTATGCTCAATCATTAATCCCCCAGTTTTATGGTTGATTTAATTTAAGTAGCCTTGTGGATCTGATAACTTAAACAAAAATGATTACTGCAGTAAAAATTTGATAAATGCTGGCTCTATAAATGGAATGATTTTTAATAATAATAATGGAATGTATAAGTATAGAATTACTTGATGTACTTGTCTTAGTATGCAGGTAATTATTTTCCGTCTGCGGTTACCCCTTGCATACATTTATCAAATATTCGTTAGTTTCTTTAAACTTAGTTAAGTGAATCACCTCTGGAATTATCTCTCATTTTCTATTCTTCGCCAAAACTACACTAAAATCCCCACATATATAAACTGTATACTATCACCTGTAGTGCTATTCACTTAATTTGTATTATACTTTCCAAATCATTTGCAACATCTCTCAAAGACTCGTAATTAAAAAATACGTAGCAAGAAATGGAGATTTAATAACGACATTTATTTGGACAAATATTTATTTATTTGGACAAATATTCATTCATTTGGACAATTATAAAATACATTGTAATTTGTATGTACATATAAAATTTATAATACAAGTTTGGCACCTAAATTAAATCTACGTATTCATCGAAATTAATCAGAATTAAAGTACGAAGTAGCACAAAACAAAATCGAAACTTAACAATGGTAATAATAATTAATCACATAATCTAACATGAAGATGGCTTGCTATTATAGAAGTGCTAAATGCGTAGAGAACACAAAGTACGTGTAACACTTATTGTTGTGACATTTTTGTTTTACTTCTTATTAGTATTGGAATTGTAGTACATATTATACATATAAAAAAACATTAACGGTGCAAAGGTGCAATTAGTTAGGTCTATGATACATGAACGACGAGAATTTATTGCGTTACGTATTTTACGTGTAAGATATGCACTTTGTAAGCGATCAATTCGATTGCAAATTTAGGATTTTGTTGCGCTGTACCATCATGTTCAAGGGGTCTTTGTTGTACCTGGCGAAGATTTCCTTCTTGAAAGTTTCGAACCGTTTCCTGTTTAAATTGTTTTGGTGCTCTCTCCAGTGGGGCCGGGTTCTTTTCACCTGCAATCCCCAGTGGCACGTGAAGATTGGAGACAAGACGAGGAATTCGTAGCCGGCCACGAACATCTCGTACACTTGAGTGTTTCTGGTGTAGCCGTACCCAACGAATCGTTCATCATGGGGAGGCACTGTATCGGGGGCGACGTAAAATGGCTCGTAAAGGAACTCGAAATTCGTCACAGGGTGACTGATGTGCACGTCTTTGCTCTCACCACTGTTGTTCTGCCATCTGGAGAAGTTGGTAGCGAACTGGTTGTAAATAAAGACTTTGTGATGAAAGGGCCTTGCTAAACCTTTGCTCGCCAACCTAATCAATTCGGTCTTGTTCGGAGGAAACCGCACCCGTTCGTCCAGTTCGTACGTAGGGATGACGTAGGCGCAACGTCCCTTGCACGTAACTTTCCTCAAAAATTTGTCTAGTTCCTCGGTGAGTTGGACACTCGGGATTATATCTACGTCGGTGAGGAAGACGTAGTCGCTCTGGCAATTCTTCCTCGCCAAGTTTCGCATATGATTTTGCGGGTACGGGTTCTTCAGCCGCCATTTCGTGGTGGTACTGGTCCTTTTTTTTAGAAGTTGTTGAAGGGCGATTTCCGGTTTTGTACAATCCATTTGATCTAAATAAGAAACATCCAGGCGGACATTGTCGGGAATCCGATCTTTGGGCACGGCTAGATGAAAGTTAACCCGATCTCTTATTTCCACAAAGCACTGCCGCAGATATGTTATGTACAAGAGAGCCAAGTTAAGTTCGTCACCGGCAGCAAAGACGGCCACCGACATGGGTCCGGACCACCGGGCCGCTACTTGGAACAACGAGTGAATTTTCTCCACGGAAGTTTGCGTCGCCAGACATACCGAGAATTCCTCGCTCAACTCGGAGAAGCGCTCCCCGATCTCGACGTTGTCGAAGTATTTGTATTGGCGACGGTCGTCCCAGTGGCCGAGCCGCAAGTCAAAGTTCGCAAAAGGCAGTGAAGAGGATGAATCGAGGTGAGGGTGGTCCGAACAGCTCTTCTTCGGGGAAACCACCGGGGGCTGCACTTGGACCACTTTATGTGAGCAGCCTTCGGGGCCAAATGTCGATTTTAGTGTTAGTAGAATGTTGTAGATCGATAGGATGGTCACTGCTGCTATACTTAGGTTCCATAATCGGCAAATACTCTGCAATTTAAAAAAAAATATATATTTTTTAATTGTTATATTTATTTCCTAACCAATCATTGTTATAATTTTCTTATGTTTTTCTTGAGAATTTTTGGTCTGATTTAAAACACGATTTAAAATTTAAAACATATTTATTAATAGACAACATGTTGTATATTAATATATTTTAAATTTTAAATAATGTTTTAAAGCAGACCAAAAATTTATAAGAAAAAACATAAGAATATTTTTTTTAATATAAAACATAGAAACAGCAGTATGAAAGAAGGACCGTGCACACATGAAACGATCAAAGAGGTAAAGAGTGTTTGCAATGTTCTTGCGGGAGTGGCTCCACTCCCTCAATTCCTCTTCAACTGAAAGATAAAAAGGGCCATACCCTTTTGTAGCTGTCTGAAATTGACAGCTCAAGAACGTAAAAAGTATAAGAAGCATGAGATTATTATGATAATGATGATGATAAAACATAGAATATTGTAAAAATAATTTCATTGCAAACAGTATTTTCATCATAAAAAAATGTTCCAACATTAAAAGTATTTTTTTTTCATAAAAAAAAATGGATCGTACCTGAACCATTTGATATATTATAAAATATTGAGCGAGGAACAAGTACTTATGTAGTTAGTTAATAGTTATTGTTGTTCAAGTAACATGTTAATTGTTTAATTGGTAAAAGAATCGTCCTCCAAAATTGTCAGGGTGAGAGTTTCCAAATTGGTAACTGTTCCAGGCTTGCAGTGTCTACTGCAAAGGTCCTTAAACATCCTTGTAGCAGGATATCAGGATTATTTAACCGGAATATGCTTAGGAACAGCATTTAACTAGCACGAGAGTTAGTTGAAATTGAGATGAAGGCAGAGATGCCGAAGAGAAAGGGCGCTTGCGCCGAAGAGCTATCGATTTTTAAATATACGAATATACGTATAAATAGACTATCCTGTGTGAATTAGTTAGATGTAGGTTTTGTTTTGAAAATTTTATCACCAAGGGTGATTAACAATAAGGTCATATTGGTCTAAATTTAGACTGATTAAAATATAAATGCTATCGGAGACTTATATACATCTACGGGCATTCACATACATAGGAATACATAAGCATGTTATGTCGCTTTAAATCCATAATGCTAATTGGCGCTAAGTTAGGCATCCAAACTTACGTAATTAGTTATAATAATGATTGTCAGAATATCAAGTTAGCTTTGAAACAAAAGAAGTTTTGTTTTGTGTTGGAAAATGAAAACAGTCGCGTCTGTTCGGGCTAATTACATTTATTTAAAATATTCATTCAAGACGACATTTTTATTAAAGAAAGGTTTGTTAATTAATTTGTTTTAATTACTATTTGATTTATTGAATTTAAGCCAATAGCATATTACAGTAGAACTCCAATTATCCGAATTAATGGGGACCGGGATCCATTCGGATAATCAAATATTCGGATAATCGGATTTTTTTAAAAAAATTGCCATTGGAGAGAATAAAAGCTACGTTTTGAT
>JAWQRP010003141.1:0-13947 GCA_033557875.1 Quadriops clusia | reverse complement strand
AAATATACCTACCTATAATTATTGTTGAAATAAAATTTGTTTTGAATTTATCATTGCCCTTTTATTTTAACTTAACATTAATAATGCAAGGTAAACAAATAACTCTGCAAGAATTATATGAATTTAATGGTTGTCTAGTTAATTGGGTCTAAAGAAGTCTCTATTGTATGGCTTGAAAACGCCATGTTGCCGGCACGTAATGTGCCAGACCATATGAGATGCTAACTTTCGGAAAAGTTCTGAACTCGGCTATTAGTTCAGCCGCCCTATCGTAAGATGGCAACACCTTCGCTACATCACGATAGGCCCATTAAGGTTGTTCTTCTTCCCACACTCTATATTCAATGGTTCTACCAAAAAATAAGTTTTCATGTTAATAAAATTTTTTTGTGAACTGAACTTATTTCTGCCAATTCACCCCTATCTCTCATTATTGTTATGCCAACTAGCCCCTTTATGTATGCCAACTAACCCCATGTATGGGGTAAGTTGGCACAGTTAGAGTCCTTTGGAAAAACATTTTTTTATGGTTCTAAGCAGTTTTTTGAAATAATAGTTCTTAATCGAATTTATAGCTAAGGAGTTAGTTACTAAATGATCAGCGAAAATCAAATTCAATGGAAGTATCACAGAAAAAAATCAAAAAATTTAAAACCAAAAACTATGCCAATTAACCCCTACACATGAGTCACTATATTTCTCGAGATAGCATTAAATGTCATTATAATTAAATATTAAGCGAATTTAAAGTGAAGTCCGATGTAGGAGACCGGTACGATTTTGGCTACTCTCCCTTACATACATATAAAAATTATATTATTAATAATGTGATAAAATATATAAACATTAATATGTCAAAGTTTATCATACTCATTAATGTATTTGCAAAAAATAATTGCGTAAGCCGACTACGGTACATTAACCAAACATGATACAATTTTTATGAGGTGCAGATACCAGCTGGTGATGAAACTCGTGTTTATTTGAAGAGCAATTTTTGCATGCCCTCTTTGTTTAAATTCTGCTGCGGCGATAATTATGCGAGTAAGCTTGATTGTTTCATTTACGCTACGCGTCGTTAACTTATCGACAATTATTTGTAATTGCTGTTAATTTAGTATATAAATATCGTGATTGCTGTACCGTTACCTTAAGTTGCATATTAAATATGATGCACAAACATCAACATAATGTTAAATAAGTAAATTACATACGTGCAAAAATTAACTTAAAAAAACGTTTTTGTATATCAAAAAGAAAGTAAAAACATTAAAAATATACGCCGATTCTATCTTGAGAGTCGGTCCGATCTTTACCCTTAGAAAATAAATAGAGATAAGTTCCTGTTAGCAAAATCGCATTATATAATGTAATAATCAAAGTATGTATAGCTGAAGACATGAATCAAGACAACTTTGTTCTTGCGATCACACACAATATTCACTTTGCGGCACGCGATCTATTTTCGCTGGAACAGTCAGACAGCAGCATAGACCTTCTAATTTAGGAAAGTAAACATTAATCTTTCTTTATCCTAGTGTGGCACCCAATATTTTTAGACTTGCCCACCAAAGGCCGCCGTCTTTCTGTTTGCGACTCCCTTGAGCTTATTGCTCGAAGAACGGCGGTGACCTTTTTATAACAGCGGCGGCTATTTTTAGGGACCCTGTCGCGCGGTAAAGACCCGGCAAATGGACTTATACGGCTCTTTTATTGCGTTTTATATTCTTTTAGGGGGGTTATTTCAATTAGGAGAGATTTGTTTCTACGCTGACGTTGAGTGAAGAGCTTTAGATGATGGTTTTAGTTCAATGCAGATGATAAGATTTTGATGCAGTTGATGAATATTTTAGTTCAGTGGGTTTTAGTTGAAGTTTGATGAAGATTGTATGCATGGGGTTAAATGAGGGAAAACTGAATTGTGTACGTTGGGAAACTACTACAAAGTTAAAATAGAGGCGATATAGAAATGAAGATAAATTAAAATAAAAAAGTTTAAATGATATAAAATTGGAATAGGGAAACAAATGAAATAGAGATAAAATTGGAAGAAAGAAAATTGGAACAAGGAAAACTGAAACAATGAAAATTTAAACAAGGAAAATTGGAAAAAAAGAGATTGGAAAAAGGAAAAAGGAACATTGGAACAGGGAAAATTGGAATTAAGGAAAATGTGAATGGGAGCGAAATTGGAATAAAGGAAAAATGAATAAGAGGAAAGGGAATGAGTAATGGAAACCTGCCATCAAACTTCGTCGTCCCCGCACAACATCGAACACATGGATGTGACAGCCGATAGCAAATTAATCAATTTGTCGGTTAGCACAGATTTCCGATTTTCATTTTTATTTGATTAGCGTGGCACTATCATCAAACTTTGTCTTGGACCATCTGGCCGCCCTTTTTACTTGCTAATACAGGTTAACTTGTTACAAGCCACTTATATCTAACAAGTGTATCTAATATGTGCAGCATGATAAGTAAGGTGCACGAGTGCTCTATGACACGTTTCTTCGATTAAGCAATCTCCGGTGTTGCAAAAAGGAGAAACGTTCCGCCGAGCATGAAATATATGAACAAAAACGAAACACACAAACAAAAACAGAATATACAAAGTATAGTATATACAATCTAAAGAATATACAAATTATGGAATATACAAACTAAAGAATAAGCAAGCTACAAAATATACAAATAAGATCAGTATGTAGAAACAAACAAGAACTGATAAAAAGCACCGTATCGCATGTCCAGTCCAGTCCTGTTTGTACTGTTTTGTCGCTTTATCCACAACATGGTTTATCATATGTATCGCTAAATGCATTAGTTAAATGTACTAACTAAATGCATTTGATACATAGTACAGTAATACTATTACTACTGCGGATATACGCGGAAATATGCTGGTGGAACATGAGCAAATATGTTAATACAACATGCGCAAGTATGTTGATGGAACACGCGCTCGCCGAAGAAAAAGGGCCCGCGTATTTCAGGAAGTTAAGCGATGGAACGCCCGGCATTCCGTAATGTCCGTATCCGTTGGCTGGTTGTTCCAGGCGTGACGGAGGAAATGATGTGATAGGCACATGTCAGGAGGCTATCTAGATAGAGTGATGGGGAGGTTCTGGTTCTGGTTAATATGAAAGGTCTGTGCTGATGTATCTGTATATAGGCCTAAATATACATAATGTATACTACTCTCTACTCCACATATGATACAGTAAAACCCCGATTATTCTTGCTCCAATTAACCACGGGTTCGCAATGCTTCGTTAATTCTTCAAAAATTATGAAAATTAGTATTATATCCTACAGTACTACTGTTGCATACATTAATAAAGGGTGTTCAGGTGAATATGTAACATAAAACTGTTGCTTCTTTGGCGCGCCTTTGCCGCCTCTTTAAAAATCAAACAGCGCCGCGTTTTTTGCGTTAGAAATTCAACTGTATGTGGCTCGATCTGAGAAAAGGAACTTTATCTTGCCGGGGGTCGAGTTTGATTTTTCGATTTCATTACATAAGGTGCAAAATTTTGAAGAGAAAGCTGCAAAAATCCCACGAAAACCTCAAATATTGACGAAATTACGAATTTTAAAGTACAAAAAGTGTAGTTTTGAGATAATCGCGGATAAAGTTTGGCTTTGTGCTTCATCTACTCACTTTATAGTTCATTTTCATTTTGAATTTTTTTATTTCTATTATGTTCTTAGAACACAAAGTGAGTAGATGAGGTATTAAAACTAATTATCTTATGAAAACGACAATTAAAATTTAGCATTCCCGTTGAGACTATTAAAAGCGAGCGCCGCAGGCGCGATCGCTTGCGAGCAAGACCCACATCTCAGTAATTATGCCGAATTTCCACACGACCAGTGGCTAAAATTTAGTACTAGCTTTAGCCACGTGTAAATTCTCTTTTTATTACTTATATAGTATAGTAGTTACTTACTTTAGCTACTGGCCATGTGTTAATCGGGTCTAAGTTTAATACAAAAATTAATTTATATTATGTTTTATTTGTTATTTATAATATCTTGTTTCTATATTTAATATCCTATTTCTATTTTTAATATCCCCATTTCTATTTGGAATATATTACAGTCCACTATCGTTAATTTGAACCTCTATAAATCCAAACGTCAGATATCGCTACTTCAGTTACACATGTTTTGTTAAAAAATAAATAAATATGGTTTTGTTTGTGTATTTTTAAAATTTTTTTCGGCCTATTTCCACATTAAGTATACGTCAATCATTGATATCAGGGATTAGGACTAGCACTCTTGAGAATTTTGCAAATGCTGTAACTTCCCGATTATCCGCGGAATTGGGTAGCGGCAACCGCGGATAATCTGCAAAATAGTTCAACTGCCAAACGCCTTTTTAATACGTAATTTTCCTGTGAACCTAGGATTAGTGTTCAACCGTTGGTTAACCGGGCTTTATATTCCCAGTCCTTGAACATATTATAATTTAGTGATTTAAACACAGAAGCGATTTAGACGCCAATTTAAGAGAAACTAAAATAAAGCATGAAAAATGACCGACAATTTTTAATAGAAAAAGACGGGACAAGAAGAGTACTGCAAAATTGTGACTCATGCATTCTCGGATATTATGCAGCTGACGCTTTATAGTAAGAGTAGAATCTACAAAAAAGGTGAAAAAAAGTTAGTTTTCTAGAAAAACCACTAGCGGATAATCGAGAGCAGTGTGATGAAAGAAACCCACTATCAGTAGTCGCCGGGGCTCAATTAAATTCACGGGACTTGAATTCTATCTGGGTCAAGAAAGGAAATTGTAAATAAGAGCCCGGGACATTATTCGAACATTTATTGCATGTATAATAAAAGAAAGTGCTACCTACCTCTATATCACGAAGTGGGCATTATATATGTGTGTTCTAATCTTAATTTTGTCATCAGACAAGATGTTTTAGTCACTCTCGTTCTTCTAGACAACTCTCTTGATATAACCATTGAATATACTGGACACAGTTTCAATAGCTTTGTTCCATCCCCTACGTCCGACTAGTTCACGTACTAGTCAGACGACGATCAGAAATTCATCAACAGTATGCGCAGTTTATAAATACTTATGTACTGCGCAATTTGTTTAAGAACTCCTGATCGTCTGACTAGTACGTGAACTAGTCGGACGTAGGGGATGGAACAAAGCTCATATATGAGCAAAACAAATCACAAACTTTGTTATGAAAAATGGAGTGCTTCATTCTTGTATTTATATTGATTATTCATTCGTGTATGTAATATTTATTTTTATGTCTTTATTTCATTTGCTACATATGCACATTTTAAACAAAACCTCTTTAATTCGAAAACTAAGTTTTTGAGCTACATAAATCAAACCTTAAATCGAAGTTTTGCTTGAGTCGAATAAATTTGCGTACATGGTACATCGCAATTTATTACATGCATTAAGTAGTTTAGTTATGTATCAAAAAAGTGCACCTAATAAACGTGAAGGTGCCCTTTGTTTGGTCAATGCGATCCTGTTGGCAATAACCAAGCTTGGCAGTAACGAAAAGATAGGAAAGAAGAATTGAACTGTACGCTAGGAACGGACCCGACTTGACCCCGATACTTTCAACAGTTTTAATTGTAAATTAGAAAACCAGTTTTATGATAAAAGGGTCGTTTAAGGCGGCGGACGTTTAAGGTGGACATTTGACATAATGAACCTTTGATGCCGCGAACAGTTCAAGACGACGGCGAGGAATGGTTAAACAAAGTGTTGATAAATTAAAGTACGAGGGTGTTTTTTTAAACTGAGATATAAAGACAGAATGAGACGTAAAGACAAAATGAGTATAAATACAGAAAGAGACGCAAAGACAAAATGAATGATAACGACAGAACGAGATACAGAGTGTAAAATAAAGATAGAAAAAATGGAGAGACCTTGCAAAGTGAAGGTGAAGGCTACTCATAGCGCATTGACCGCTTCCAAAACGAAAATGCGATCAATACATCAGTCCGCGGGGGTGAGGACGTTGTGCATTGTTTAGTCAATGGGGTACTCCAAATGCAGTTGAGGGCGTGGGAGGGACATTGGCTGTAACAGTCATAGGAAGTTCAGCCCGCTGGATATCCAAAAGATGGTATTTAAGCGGTTGGCATTTGAATGAGAATAGCAATAAAAGAAAAAATAATAAAATCAATAATAATAATAGAATAAGTAATAAGAAAATAATAATAGAAATAGAAGTAATAAAAAATAAAAAAATAATGAGCTACTATAAAATTAGCGGAATGTTAAGTTGTCCGCACATAAATATAAGCAAACACGGAAAGTTTAATTTAATTAGTCCGGGTTCGCAAGTCCAGGCCTAATTACAGAGGATTTATTGTTTCGGAATTCGTGCTCTGTTCCTAGATTATAGTAATTAGTTAAATATTCAATGCTGTACTTGTCTTGTCGAATGAATAATATTTATTATTATCTATTGTGCTAAAGAGTAGTGACTGAAATTAATATCAATGTAATTCAAATAATAATGATTGGAATAATGAAGATAATAATAATAATGAGCGATGATTCACGGGCTTATTCCGCAAGTAACCAACCCAGGCATCGGTTAATCGATACTTTTAATTATGTATACATATTTATTTTCCTGGTAGTATTAGGTGTTTTAAAATAAGTATACGCACATGCACAATGCGTAATGTTTGATTCATGAAGGTAGATTAAGTTAAAAGAGAAGTACAATTGTGAATAAAATCGTTCTGTGAATGAATGCTCAATAACATAATGTACACTCTTTAAGTGCAATATCACAAGTATTGTTTTCACAAGTAAGCCTTGGTTCAGAATAAACAACTTAAGAGAAAAAAAACAACTTCGAATCAAGGAAAGTGATGAGGAATCTCTAAACTTAGTTCGATTACTGCTTAGTTACTAAGCTTTAGTACATCTAGCTCTTATGTGATGCTACTCAGCGTTGAATGATACTAGCTAGCGACTCGTCGGACTGGTCACTCGGAAAAGATAATCGAACAACAGGTTGGAAGAATATCCCGTTAGCTAAAAACATGTCTAAAAATTCTTAAAATGAGAAGTCGCCGCGAGTCCTAATCCCAATCGTTTGCCGTGGCGGGAGGTAGCCAAATGTAGACGTGCAAAGTCCCTAACTTATCGCAGCGATTAATCCGCGGTACTCGAGTAGCAACCGAGAATAAACATAGGCAGGGCTACCGATAAAGGGGCGGGTAGGGCGAGTTGCGAAGAATGTGAGGAGAAAGAAGAATGACGATGATTTTGATGAAATTGAATTGATTGAAATCAGGGTTTTTGGCTGCCGGTTGTCTCCCTGAGCTTCGGCGACTTTGTGTTGCTACAACACGTCGCAGTTCACATTGGAAGCCGCCATATTGTTGCCGGTGCGGTTGCATTCTGCCGAAAGGGTTCAAATCCGGGAGAAATATGGAAAACTGGAAAAAATGGGGCACAGTCCCGGGTGGAACCCCCTGATGCTCCCACAGAAAGTGAAAGAATAACGCCTCCACTTGACGGCTCCCGAATTAGCCGAAAGATGGCCAAGCCCTTGCTTTATTGTTCCCCACTTTGACATTTGTTAAACCAGGTAAAGACCCTTTCCCATTATCACTCCAATCCTTTGCCCATTGTTCCATTCGCAACGGCCGATTACTAGGTGGCTAGTTTGCGTAATTCTAGGAGAAGAAGAAATCAAGCATACTTACATCAAACCCATCAGATTTGGCCCATACATTTCCATCGTGTCCTGCGATCGCGGCTCTCGTAACACAACGGGAAGCCAAGAGTTGTTTGTCTACGTAATCCTGCCAGCTCATTTTGATTCGGAATAGTTTCTACTTTATCACCGCACGCACAAAGGGAGCTAACGCTAAAACCACCAGTTACACAAGTTGCCGCACACAGGACTGAAGCGATCGCAAGCACTATAGTGGGCCTTGGAAGCGGAAGTCTGGTGGACAGCGCATGCGCACTGCCGATCCTCTTCAAGGCGGCCCCACCATTGCAACGCTAAAGTCCCCAACTCGGACGCGAAATTTGAATTCAACTTCACTTGTGTGCTATTCGATCAACGTTGAATTCACTACGGGACTTCAAATTGATTAACACGGAATTCGATGTCGTTGAATTCGATACACGACTTCAATGAACTTCAATTCCATCAAGTTGAACTCGATATCCTTGGATTCAATTCGTGACTTCAACGAATCTCCCAATTATCAAAACTCCACTCGTTAATTCTCTACTTTACATTTAAAACTAATTCGCTAAATTATAAATACGTACTTTAACATCAGAGGTTCCTAACAACAGATATACACGTTATTAACACAAGCATTAGTAACACACACAAATTTACAATTACCTACTCAAAACATCAATTCCGGAAATGTCAAAATTGTCACTATTAAACTTCAGTGTTGCCACTCTGATCAAAGCCCACTACAAGTTCATTATGCATTATTAAAACAGAGGATTTATTAGAGTACAGTTGGGGAATTATCATAGAGCCGCGACTTTCAATAAAATCAAATTAAAAAGAGAAAAAGCGCGTTTAGGAGGCTTTCACTACTCGTGTTTACACCTCCATTCGTTGGTTTACACTCAAAACTAAAATAATTAATAAATATTCAATACAAATTTAAAATTTAATATTCAATGCTTAATTTTTTCTTTGCCCAATTCAGCTACTTTTTAACATTTCCCTGTTTATTAAACATTTACCTATTCTCAAACAAATTTATCATAGCTGATTAATTTTTATTTTAGTTATGTTTCTTGGGTATTTCAAATGATTGGCCCACAGACGAAATTAGTTATTTTTTCCTAATCTTAGAGCAAACACATCGTTGTAAAAACATCTAAGTCCACTTTCTACAACAATGCTAATTTTCTCTTTTATTGGCAATTTTCGTTTTAAACTGATTCGTGTTGTGCTCTTCTGGAACGTCATTAACATTTTTTTAACTTCAATTACGCATCGAACCAGAACTGATCTATTACAAATGTTTCTAAAATACATTTTCGCCACCCACCAAAGACCAACTGATTATAATTCTCATAATGTTGCATAATAATATACCTATAATATAGCATACTTACTTTCTCATCCGAAACACTAGCCATTTTCACAAACACTTTTTTAATATCATTATATGCCTTTCCAATTCATCATTTAATATATATATATATATTAAATTAAGTTAATAAGCAATCTCATTGCAACACTCCCACGCATCCACAGAAAGTTCCCAACAAAAAAAAAGGGACACCACTAAGTTTAAGCATAAAAATAATTTTATTCTCGTTTCCTTGACCATATCCATAAAATAAAAGTATGTAGTATAATGTGAGTAAAAGGATCGGAAGTAATTTGGGTTAAGAATCAAAACCACTGGTAGATACTTTAAAAAGGAAATTTCGCATTTATTTCCCGTGTTGCGTCTGCTGCTGCCTGAAATGGAAAACACAATATCAGCGACGGTCGCGCCGAGCAGCCAATCACGGTCTCACAGGGTTTTGGTTCTTGGAGAGGTACGAACGTGTAGATCAATAAAACAACGGCTTCCTCAATTACCACTTTTATTAATTGATTAACTAATCCTAGTCATAAAAAAAGGGAACACTAACGAGGTAAGGTCTCCTTTCCTCCTAGACCGTCTATAATTAAAAAAACCTTTCCAGGAGCCAATCAACCCCTTGCGGAGACAGTAATGCTGCTTGTTGGCAGCGCCCGAAGCCGCATGGCTCGGGGGGCTGCCGCGCCTTCCCAAATAACGGGCTTGACAACCCCCCATAACCATGCAGTTCAGTGCCCGCTTTATTATGACTAAACTCTAAATGTAAGTATAAACTAAGCCTAATCAAACAGATACACAAGACCGTATCAAGAAAACTGAAAAGATCAATTAATAAATATCTGTAGTTTTAAAAACTGATGCACTCGAATTATACAAAGTTTATATTTGAATCAGGCCGCGAAGCGCTGACGCTCGGCGCTGGCCTAAAGAGACGTATTGGCGCACAATATTTGCATTAATAGTCGCACGGGACACAGGGCAGCTTATACTCACACCATAAGAAACTCTAGGCAACGTCGGACACAGCGATATAACGGTTTAGATGAGGTCGGCCACATTCATTGGCATCTCGTCAATATGCGTATTGTAAAAATGCTCGATGTCTTGTAGCGTTCTCTTGTCCTCCTCCGTGACGAAATTTATCGCCACCCCCTTACGACCGAAACGTCCTCCTCTACCAATCCTGGAAATTACCAAACAAAAATTGGATTAAACAGTCGCATATACGAAGAAAAAATTACAAATTACTGCTATTATTTTTAGTTACATTCAATATAATTAAAAAAATTCTTGATGTTTCTATGGCTACTCTCAATAGTGTTTATAAAAACTTTTAACACTAATTTAGACATAATTATTATGACATTCATTATATATATATGTTTAAATGAAAATAAAAAAAAGAAATTATTAATACTTCATTAAAACAGTATTCTATACTAAATGACCAAATACCCCACCTGTGAATGTAATTTTCCCTGTTAGAAGGCAAGTCGTAGTTGATGACGAGCGAAACTTGCTGTACGTCAATACCACGAGCGAGCAAGTCGGTGGTGATCAGTACTCTGGAAGATCCTGTTCGGAATTGTCTCATGATAATGTCACGTTCTCTCTGTTCCATGTCGCCGTGCATGGCGGACACGGTGAAATCTCGTTTGTGCATGTTCTCTGTAAGCCAGTCGACCTTGCGGCGTGTATTACAGAAAATGACAGCCTGAGTAATGGACAGTGTGTCGTACAGATCGCACAGTGTTTCCAGCTTCCAATCTTCTTTCTCTACATATACATAAAATTGTTTAATACCTTCTAAAGTCAATTCTTCCTTTTTAACTAAAATGCGAACGGGGGAGCGCATAAACGATTTACTAACATCCAAGACATCGCTTGGCATCGTGGCCGATAGCAGAATTACTTGGACGTCTGAACACAATGTCTTAAAGACGTCGTAGATTTGATCCTTGAAACCTCGGGACAACATTTCGTCAGCCTCGTCGAGGACGAACATTTTGATGTTGGTCGTTCTCAAAGCAGACCGGCTGATCATGTCGTAGACGCGACCTGGCGTCCCGACGACAACATGGATGCCAGTCTCAAGCTTCCTTATGTCTTCGCGGACGTTCGTACCTCCTATGCAGGCATGGCACTGAGCGGACATAAAGTCGCCTAAGGCAATGACTACTTTTTGGATTTGTTGAGCAAGCTCTCTGGTCGGAGCTAAGATCAAAGCCTGACAATCCTTGATGGACGTATCAATCTGCTGCAGAATAGAAATAGAAAAAGTCGCGGTCTTCCCAGTGCCGGACTGAGCCTGCGCTATGACGTCATGCCCCTTGACGCAAGGAATGATCGCTCTTTGCTGGATAGCAGAAGGTTTCTCGAAACCGTAAGCATAAATGCCTCTCAAAAGCTCTTCTTTGAGGTTCATGTCGTCGAAGTTGTCGACGACCTCCTCCCAGTTGGACTCGATGACGCCATCGGGATCCATTCCGGGTGGCCCATTGTAGTTTTGGGAGTCGGTCGAGGGGCCATTTTTATCGCCGCTCCAATCTTCATTACTTCTGGAAAGGAGATAAAAGGAAAACATAAGTGAGAGAATTTATTTCGTTTAGGGTACCAGGACTGCCATTTACTTAATATTAATAAAAAATTCATTTACTTAATACTCGACAAAAATTGTTGAAACTCAATAATAATTATTAGAGAGAAGGTCTTGTCCGTATTCTCAAGTTTATAATGGTCGATATTGGTTGGTGGACTAATCGGGAAAATAAAACAATATTCTTTAGTTGAAGAAAATTGCTTTATTTTCCCGATTAGTCCGCAAACCAACATCGACCATTATAAGTAATAATTACTGTAATTATTATAACTATTATAGAGCTTTAAGTCCAGTCCAAAAATTAAAAAAATTAAATATATATATATATATTTTCATAAGAAAATAAGACTTTACTACAATTGTCATATACAATTGAAATTAAAACCTAATAATTGTATATTAACTGCCTAAGTGAAAAGTTGTGATTAATTATAATAATCACTTAATATGAATGATGTGTCCTTAAATGGGGTTTTCCCAGCCCAGAATGTTCATAAATTAGTTTTCATTTATCAGTGGATTTTGTTATTTTTACTTGAGTGAAGTATGTTGAATTTCTATCGCGTAAACGAGATGATGTCACATTCATGGTCACTTGATAAGGCCCTACTACATTAGTTGGAGCATTTTGATAAGATTGGTCTTGTATTTTTTTGGTAATCTAGGAATTCTCGGAAAAATATATTCTCACTTTAGGGTATTGTAATTGAATTAATTTTTTGATGATTTCTAGTTCATATATTTTTTGGAAATCACCAGTTAAGTTTTTTTGGTAACGCTTTTTAGAAATCTACGAAATAGGAATTCTCGGAAAAATTGTTACTCGCTTTAAAGTGTTGTAATTAAAATGGATAGATCGTTTCGATACACATTTAACATCGTTATGCTGCATTAATAACAATAACATCAGAATTTATTAATTGTTCTTTACAGTTATGTTTATTCTGGTTTTTTTCTGATTTGACGTGTGAGCATAAGAGTGATTTATTGGAATTAATTAAAATAGCAGTGTTCGTTTTCACATAATATATACATACAAGTATTATGTACTAATAAGTCGATTTACTTAATTTAGAATAGTGCCCAGGATATTGTTGGTTTTGATAAATACTTTAGAGCAGACTGCTTTATAGAAATAAACCATTTAAAATACAACAGACATTGTGTTTATCAAGGTCACTGTGAGCTTTGTTTAATTTACCATAGGAAAAATGAATTTACTATATGGAGACTGCTAAGTTAAGAGGCCATAAAGGCAAATTCCCAACATTTTGTTATCCAAGAGTGTATAACTTGAAAATATTGCAATTAAACGAGAAGGACTATTTATTAATAAATACTCTATTTAATGACAGGTAATTAGCAAAACTTTAGGAGATCTCAATCTGGAAATTTAGGCAAATCGTTGTTAAGATAGATGGTGCTTTGAATAATAAGGTGTAGTTTAAATGTAATTAAAATGTACTTTATCGTTCTTGGACACAGTCTAGACAAATTTTTCAATGGTTTAATATATACTTTGTGTCTACACATAAAAGTTTTATTATCAAAATGTAAGAAAAATAAAAAAGTTAACACAGGGGCTACAGCAAGTACCACATATAAATTTATTATTATGGGGTGACATCCATCAAAGTTAATGGGATTTTGAGGGTTTACTGTACATTGTTACTACTTTATCAGATTGTTAGGATCTCTTAATTTCGGATAGTTTATGTACTACTAGTCAGACGATCAGCAGTTCAAATCAACAGTGTGCACACTTCAGAAATATTTATAAGTTGCGTTTGTTTCAGAACCTCTGACCATTTGCCAAGTACAAAATTGTTGGCATAATTGAAATAAATAAATGTAGTACAATGAATAAAATAACCTTCGGTCTAAGGTCTACGCCAGGGATGGGGAAATGTCGGCCCGCGGGCCAAATCCGGCCCTCAGTATGATTTGATCCGACCTGCAATCGGTAATAGTCATCTATATAAATATATATACAGTGAAGTCTCACTTATACGAACATGAGGGGAAACCAAAAATTATTCGTTTAAGTGAATGTTTCGTAGATGTGAATACATATATACATACATATGTATGTATGTAGGGATTGAGAAATTCTAAGTGAACTTCGTATAAGTGAGACTTCACTGTATTTGGCCCGTCTAAATATTTTATTCATTTTATATGGTCCTTATATAAATCTATTTCCCCATCCCTGGTCTAAGCAATAGATATCAAAAGGAAATCAATTG
>JAWQRP010003140.1:0-13948 GCA_033557875.1 Quadriops clusia | reverse complement strand
GAACAATTGCAAATTGACTATACTCCGTTATTTACATCAATAATTTAATTACATATGATAATTAATTTTAATATTTTTCATATCTAATTAATACTTAAGCACCTGAAGATGGGTATATAACGCGAAACCGGTTGTGCATTTAATATTAACATAATAAATAGTTGAAGTACGATCTACTTATATCATTATATTAGTAAAACAACTAAATGGGTTCAAATCAAGAAAATTACTTAAATAATCTTATTATTATTTTGAAATTAAAATGATTGAAAAATTATTTTTAACCAACCTGGTTTTGTGATACATTCAGATTCCCCAAACTCAGGAAAATCTTCACAATCAATGAGGTCCTTAAATTTAGGCAAGAGCCTACCTCCGCATCCGCTCATGAACTCTTTGCAGAAATTCTTACAAGGAAGAATCGCTTGATCTTCGTTAGGCCCCAATTGGCAAGATGGTTGCAAGATCTGGCAAACGAAGTCGTAAGCCAATCGGTAACATTCTGCATCGACGAGTTCTCTGAACGAGATGAAACTTTCCTCTATGTCTTGCAAATTCTTGTGACCCAACACATTTGGATAAGAAGTGAGATTGTAGTTTAAGCGGTTACAATACTTCACCTCTATCGGGGTGCATCTTCTTGGCTTAGCAGTGGTTTGGGTGACTGCCTCCGACATGAAATTTACAGAAGGCAAAGTTGTGCTGGAAATTGGGATCCTGTTTTCGTTCACCTTGAGAGTACTTTGATTTACAGTAATATTGTTAAAGTAGATTGAATTTTCAGAGGATATGTCCTTCAGGAGGATTGCCTCAAGTTCCCTGGCTTTCACTGATACATAAGTTGGATCTATGTGGATGTCGAAGTGTACTGTTAAGTCTTGTTCTTCAGTACTTAAAAATAGAGGTGTGGTTATAATACCTGATTATATTAATTTATTTATAGCAGTAAATAATATAAATTCTTACCCGTCTAAAGCCAAAATCTCCGTCCCAGAAAATCCAGGCCTTATCGAACTTCTTCCAAATAAGAGGTTTAATCTTTCTTTATAATCTCGCGATTTATTTTTAAAATTTTCCGACGAAGGATCGGCCAAATCTGCCGTAAATTTGTCCCCTGTTAGAACAGTAAATCTGGCCCTAAACACCTGCTCATCTAAAGGATCTGGGGCTAAATAAATATCTGAAAATATTTGAATCGTGTTTACGCAATGAACAATTGAACAAATCTCATGATTTTTCTTTTTAAATAAATTATTAATAACGATGGGGTTCTAAACTAATTTATTTTGGTGCTGTAACCTCAAGTTCGAGTCTCATAACAAGCCAATTGTTTTCTCCAGAAATTATATAACGCGCATTTTGCGAGTTTATTTAATAAATTTAGAAAGTATTCGTGCAATTAAGGTGCGCCGCAAGGACAATTGTATGTACTTGCATTGATCTTTAACGGCAACCTAATTCCTAACTGTAGCAGGTTGAAACTCAAACTCGTAGACATTCAAACCAACGACCCAAACAAACGACTCAAACAAACGACTCAAACAAACGATTCAAAGTAAAATAATAGATTTGTTAAAATAATAGACATTGCTTTCTAAAATAATAGTCTAAGAATGCTATATCAAATGTCATTTGAACTAGGTGCCCCATCCAACAGGAAAAGAAAGGTTACGGGTTCGTTAGCACATTCTCACGTAGAACAAAAGTTTAAATAAAACCATGATATATGTGATAATATGCGATTTAAAAGTCTTACATCCAAAATAAACAGCTAAAGCGGCGGATAGGAATATCAGCAAGAAACTGGCTATAATGTAGCAGCCGCATTTGTATTGAGAATTTAATTTTTTCCGTGTGAACCGAATATCCGAATCCACTGATAAAATGGAACTAGCAGAACGCCGATAGTTTCGATGTCCGCTACTCATTGTGCTTCTTGATATCTGAAATAGATATATTAAAAACAAAGATATTTAAACAAAAGATATTTAAACAAAAGATATTAAAAAAAATATATTAAATCAAAGATATTAAAAAAAAGATATTAAAAAAAAAGATATTAAAAAAAAGATATTAAAAAAAAAGATATTAAAAAGAAGATATTAAAAAAAGATAATGAAAAAAGAGATATTTAACCATATTCATTAAAAATATCTGTGCATATAAATATTTATGCGTGCATACGTAGGTACATAATTTTAATAATTCGAATGTCATTTAACCATATTTGAAGAATTGCATATAGGTAGTCTTGCTAAATATATTGCTTCATCCGCTCCAACGACTTTTCAAAAAACAATTAACATAAACATTTTTATAGTGATTTTCCCGTACGCCGACGCCTTTGAATGAAACTTATGTTGTGCCAAGAGAGACATGATTTCTAAGTAAGAAAATAAGATTCGCACGTAATTATTCGCGTGAACGCTTGCTATCCGAAGCTTTAGAATTGGAACTACTTTCACTTTACGATCTTTCATCTTCCAGAGCATTACTTATCTGCGGACAAAGATGCTGCCGTGTAGAAATTCGTCGGACTTTAACTCGGTGTGAACAAAATAGACAAAGTTTATTCATTATCGTTCTAGTATAATAAACTTCTAGCATAATAAATAAAAAAAAACATTAACAACACAACATTCCATATTATTAATTTCAAACTATATAAATATCCAAATTACAAGATAAAGATCTTTTCAGTCAAATTAAAAGAGGTTCCAGTCAATTTTTATTTCTACTAAAAAAATTATCACAGGTCGCTTTTAAAAACTCAATGAACCGATGAAAACAAAGCAATTGTAAATAAATAAACTAAATCCATTGGCGACCTAGAAAATTAAATGCGTTACCGTAACCGTGCTAATTGTATTAGCAAGTAATAGTAAAACTACATTTAACGACTCTTTATTTACCAAAGAATGTATTCCTAAATTTAAGTGTTTTTTAAGAACTAATTTCGTTTTGTTTTGAGAGTTTAGGAGCGAACGCGGAAGAAACCCGTAAAATTTCCGGGTTTTAACGGAGTAAAAATGTTTACCTCATACAAATAAAGAACAGCAAGAATAATAAACTTAACAACTCGTGAATAAAAATTAACTTATTATTAACCAGCTATTAATTATTAACTAAATGTCGACGATCAATATGGATCGAAACTAACTCCCCGATCACCTAAATATCTACCTACAAAATCTGGGTGAAGTAGTAGCACAGACAATTCGTGCCATTACCATATTGCTAATTTTTCGTTATTTTGGCAATTTAAAAATAATAACTGTTTTACTTACATCATATCTCGGACGAAATAGTAATCCGAAAGCAACGTGACATTAACTAACAGATGTCATTGAGCCACTATCGAGCATTGTTGAGGCACAGCACAAGATTGTGGGCACGGTGAACGGTAAACTGTTTAGCACAGAAAGACCGCTCGTTCGCTCTGCATCGGTCAACGAATTTGTGTGTCGATCTTCCGTTTGGTCTTCGACGACTTCTTTGCTCTACCGACTTACATTTCTCCAGAATCTCTCTTCCCCACCAGCTGAATGCGAGGAAGCCTCCGGTTCAGTTATCCATTAAAAACCCATTTCTTCATTCAACATGCAGATATGCTCAACAGTGGTTCAACTTCGGCGCTTCAACGTGGTCAGCATTTAAATGTTGTCAGTGTCTTTCAAGAAAGCACACGAGATAGTTGAGCACGTCCGCAGGAAACATAACTTCGCGACTGCTGTTATTGTTTTGTAGACCCCAAGAAATGGACTAAATAAAGTTCAATCGACCGTGTCCTCAAATTAGCCTTTGCAAAATTCTAAGGATTTCTAAAAACAGGATATCTAGGCTAAAAAGACTTGGGATTCCAAACAATTATTTTCGCCAAAATATTGATGATTGCCTCTCCTCCTCTTTTCAGAACAGTTTATTAGTTTTTGAAATTTCAACAAATACATTTATATGAATGTAATATAATTTAACTTACCCTAAAATATAATTTTTAAATACATGTGCTTATATAAAATGAGCGTCACGATTGCACTTAATAAGAACGCATTGGTCTCGAACTGAGAAACTTTCAATTATGATAAAAAATAATATTATGATAAAAAATAATATTATGATAAAAAATAATATTATGATAAAAAATAATATTAAGATAAAAAATAATATTAAGATAAAAAATAATATTAAGATAAAACTTGAACAAAATTCATTTTGAAAGAAAACATCATCTGCTATTGAAGTCAACTTAAAAATAAATAAAAGAAAACTCCTAATTATTTTTTAATAAATATATCATGTAGTAATATCAGCTTAACAGCAATAAAATATTGTTAAAATGCTATCTATAATTTATAGTACAATTTTCGTAAAACTGCCGTGGCCGGCGACAACTAAATTATGTACTCTCTAAGTTACAAAATCACTATACAAAATTAATCTTACCAGAAGAAAAAAATTAACTCTCGGGTTACATAATCTATTTACATTGGAATGTAACTATCATAAAAGGGATAATATTTACACTACAAAATTTCGGTTGTGTTTTTAATTAAAAAATGGAAAGAAGGATTTCCTGAGCAGCAACCGAGGATAGCACATCTTACTTAGAGAGATTCGATTAAATTAATTAATAATTGACTAAATCAGCCTTAACTTAAATTTTTCTACAGTAGTTATTATAAAAATCGTTACACTCTATGTAGTACCTCTTACATTGCTCTTACTCACAGTTATCCACAAAACAGCAATAAATAATTATCAACTAAAATTGCGAAAAATTATATTGTAACCTACAAACTACTGCTAAACCGAGGATTGAAATTGATCTCAATGCACCTTGCAGCTGACAGAATTGATTATTTATGTAAATTAATAAATATGTCATTGAAACCAATTTAAGTTCTCTTGCTACTTCAGAAGATTTGCTTAGAGGCAATAATTATTATAATAGCACAGATATCTGTGATAATAGTGTCCTTATTATCCCCAGAGAATCAGACAAAATCAATTCCGACACAATCGCCATTCGCAAAATAAATACTTAATACATTAGATGTGGAAACACCGTTTGCTCTCATGATGAAAATGACAATAAGAGAGAGCAACAGGAAGTTTGAAGACTTTTGAAAAACTTTTGTGTAGGTTTACTTTTAAATAGTAGTTTACCTACTTTGAAATAGTGGATATTTTGGAATGGTGGTTACTTTTAAATAATGGTTACCTTTGAATATGGTTAGTTTTGAATTGTGGTTACTTTTGAATTGTGGTTACTTTTGAATTGTGATTACTTTTGAATAGTGGTTACTTTAGAATAGTGGTTTACTTCTGAATAGTGGTTTACTTCTGAATAGTGGTTTTTACTTTTGAACAACGGTTTGCACTACCTCTTTAACTTTAAAAAATAATATTCAACTTTTAAAATGCTTTTTAAAATTTAAAATAGTTTTTAACTTTTGAATAGTTAGTATCTCTTGAAGGGTTATACATCAGTTTTGACAAAGTTAGGGTAATTAACTCCCAAACATGTTTTGTTGTGTTGCATCATTCTCGAAGTCGCTCCAAGCGTTGTTCAATTCCATGAAAATCAGTTTTGCCATGTTCTCATTCTCGTTTCCTACTTGCTAAGATGAGAAGAAAATAAATGAAAATCAAAATCATCCATTAAATAAATTTTGATTTTGATATACATAGAGAAAAGAAGTACATAGTAGGTATGTAATTAAATATACCCTGGCCTGCAAAATTAAGGGAACACCTACGAGAGAGCAAATATTTCGGTCATTTTCAAGACTCTGTATCTCTGAGAAAAATGACCGTCCAAAAATGTTATGTACATCACTTTAAAGGAAAAACTCTCTACTTTTCGATGTTTTAAGTAAAAAGTTTCTATTTCTTAAGGATGTGGGTACAATTTTCTGTTTCCAGAAGGCTGCCACGAGGGGTTACTGATGATTCTGTGCTTAACATAGACAACCAACCATACAAAACATAACTGGTCGTTTTACAGTCATACCTCGCTTAAGGCTGGGAATGCAGTACAGTTTTGACTACTCAATTTTTAAACGGTTTGACCTATGAAGTTGAAATTTGCCAGGAATATGCTCTGTGATATTGTGCATGGAATAGCTAACTTGAAATTTTGAAAAAAAATTGTTTACATGTTTGGAAACAGAAAAATTGCATAGTTTCGTTAAACAAGGTATTTCTGTATACGTTAAAAATATCGACCGCGACCACTAGTGGACAAGTGCTGAACTATTGCAAAGGTCGAAATAATGGCGCGGATTTAAACTGCATTGCAACTGAAATATGAAATTATCCTTATAAATTATCATTTAATTGTATATTTTAACACAATTCCAGATATAATAAATATTTTATATTTAATATATAAAAAGTTTTTTATGAACAACTTACTAATTATCACATATCAAATGCTCAAAATTTTTAAAAATAAAAAAATAGAAAAATGAAAATAGCCAGTCGATGAACAAATAGTATGTAAAAGAAAAAAATAAAATATCAAATCTCTAACTTGAATAACAAAAAAATTGAATATTCCGAAAGTTTTATGAGTTATTTTAACATATATTTGTTTTACATTTTTTGTACACAAATTTTGACAGTACTTTTTTAAACAATACAGAAATTTTAATATAATTTTTTTATGATTAAAACTCTATTCAAAATGTGTACATTTTTTTTTTTGAAATTTCAACATAGCTATTCCATGCGTAATATCACAGACCATATTCCTAGCAAATTTCAACTTTATAGGTCAAACCTTTTAAAAATTGAGTAGTCAAAACTGTAACATTGTACTGCATTCCCAGCCTTAATTGTATTAATTAAAACTATTTTTTTTTGACTAAATTTGCACAACGACCTCCCTTTTTTTGGTCAAATATCGGTGCTAGAGAACATAAACTAACAGAATTTTACAAAAATGTTTATATTTTTAAAGTGCGTTTTAGCATACCATTGCCACTTTTTGCTTCAAATATCGAAAAGTAGACAGTTTTTCCTTTTAAATGATGTACATAAAACTTTTGGATGGTCATTATTCTCAGAGATACAATGTCTTGAAAATGACCGAAATTTTTGCTCTCTCGTAGGTGTTTCCTTAATTTTGCAGGCCAGTGTACAAATAGAAGTAGTTAAATATATTTCAAAAAATATATATTAAAAAGGAAATAATTAAATACCTTATCAGGATGAACAGCTAAACAAGCTTTGCGGTAAGCTTTCTTAACCTCCGCTGGAGAAACAAGTTGATGCATATCGCATTTATTCCATTTCGTTCCTTCCCACAAAACTGTATGCAAAGAGCACAGTAGGGCACGAATATTTTGCTTTTTACCTTCCAACTGAAACAATATATTTTCTACCATTATTCTTATTCGTTTTTATTTATTTTAATTAATCTTATTATAATTTCTTCTATATTTAAGCAAAATTGAACTTACCCACTCCATTACTTTCAATTTATCTGGATCCATATCTCTAGCCAACTCGTCCTTCCTCATCTCGTTTATTGTCCTAGGCAAGTTATCTTTCTTCGCAGAAAACTGATACCCTTGGGAACCCAACAAGTCACCAAAGATGTCCTCTGGCTTAGCCTTAGACTTCTGTTCGCCTCCCTTATTGAAGACGTTATCGAAATTAGTTCGGCTATAATCAGGTCTGCCGTCAGCAGGGGATTTAACTTGATGAATTGGAGTTGTAGCTGGGCCATGCTGTGGGGTAGTTGGCGGAACTTTGTGTGGAGAATTTCCATTGCTGCTTGCTGCTGGATGAACATTTTGAGACCACTGGTTGTTGAAATTTAGTGGATCGCCTAAAGCAAGACGGGAAAGAAATTATGAAAAATATTTATTAAAGTAAAAAAAAATATTGTAAAGGTAGGTAGGTCAATACCTAATCCCGCAAATAGATCTGTCGGTTTTGGTTGTTCAGTAGGATTTGCACTTGTATTTGGCCAATTTCCCATGAAATTAGAATCTGAAGTGGCTGTCCCAAATGGATCAAAGATATCGTTACTTTGAACCTTATGATTGTTCATAGAGGGTACATTTTGAGTACTAGAGGACGTAGGTGCAGATCTGAAGTCACCAAAAGTGTTATCAGTTGAGTCGCCAAAACCACTCAGAAGATCAAAGTTCGAACTAGGTGATGTCTTTTTCGATTGACTAGCAGATTCGGGACTTGGGGCAGAATTTAAATTCAATAAATCTACAGCTTCTTCAACATGCTTCATCTGTGTCTCTTGTGGCTGGAAGAAAAAAATATATATTTCTTGTTAATAAAGTCATATCCTTGAATGGTTATATCACAGACAACTGTCTGTGGTTATATCTACACATCAGTTAGGTGAAATACTACATAAAAGTTGGAAAGTACTATAATTATCAAGTTTATACCAGTATTGGTTCTTCATCCAAATTGTTGCTAACTTCCTCTGGTTTAACAACATGTATTGGCCTAGGCGAAGGTGGAGCAGGTCTAGGAGATGGTGGAGCAGGTCTTTCAGGTTTCTCAGAATTGGGTGTCGGTTTTCTAGCAGGTGTACTAGCTAAAAATTAAAAAAATGTATCCTTAGTGTTTCAAAAAATGTATGCTTAGTGTTTCAAAAAATATAAAGAATGTTTACCAAAATTATCTAATGTTTCATGCATTTCGATCTGTGAGGAAAATACAGTCTCCACGCTCCTCTTTGTTTTATCAGTAAACCAAGGTGAAGGTTGAGAAGGTCTTCTTTCCTGATCCGACACAAAAACACTGAGAGACACTGTAAACCTTTCTTGATAATGTTCTTGCCCTTCAGACAATTCATCTAAATCTGACCTAGAAAACAATGATACATAAACAAAAGTACCGGAAGAATAAAAACTAAAATATATAAACTATTGTATGCCTATCTGATAAAAACATAATCAAACTGCTGAACACTTACTTAACAAACTTAAGGCATGTTTCCTCTTCAGATATAAACCCTGTATGAAACTGCATTTGGCAAATGCGTATTCCCGTTGCTTTTCCTTGGTTCATTACTCCGCCAAGAATGCTTCTAGCATGATAGATAACTATGCAAACATCTCCACAAACAGTTGCGTTTATTGGAAGAACACACTGAAATTTAGTTGCCTTTAATATACAGTAGGTAAAATCATTTTTATGTTTAACAATTTAAGAATACAATATTGCTAACCTTTCCCTCTCCAATATTAAACACTCTCATTCTCTCGTAATCCTGTAGAGTTGACAAAATACATCTGTTTTCGCTATAAACTTCTAAGTACGGCCGGCATCCATCCCTACAAATTTATACATTTAATGATTATATGATTTAATTTAATAATTTAATTTAATTTAATGATTTTATTTAATTGCAATATATTTTATTGTTACTTACCTAACTTTTGTAAATAATGGTATAGGTTGCATCTGAATAGAAACTAATGTTACTGGGTTAAAGTGAGGATACATAGGCGGATCCCTCAATATATCTGATAAATAATACAAATATCTAAGCTCTGAAGGCCTCATATTAGGCGGTAATCGTTTCACAGCAAACATTTGCAATGCATCTTCAGGAACTTCAAATACTCCTGTATATAGAAGTAAAGCACAAACTAACGTCGCTGATGTAGCTTTCCCATCCTAAAAATAAAACAATTTTTTCTCATATTATCATTATCATTATTATTATTATTATTATACCATAAGATAAAGAATTCTTACCGAACAATGTACAACGCAGACGTTCCGACTATCCCCTGAAAGATATTGATAAATATCTTCGCAAAGTTGGTATATTGAATTCAGCAAAGGAGCTTTGTAGTTCTCTGGATAAGCAAATGCGCAATCTATGACCCTGGCTTGTCCAAACTTTGCATGGTAACTCCGCCCCGATAAATTATACACCGAGTATTTGGAATTAGGATGCCTCGAATCGAGAAATAATCTGACGTCTTCGAGATGATTCGTTTTATAAGCCGATTCTATTCCCTCTGATGGGTAAGGCATGACGATTATCCTCGATGTTATGTAATTTATATCGAGGTCGTTCCTTGCTATCGATCTAAAAAAAAATCATGTAAGATAATTGATTTATTAATTAATACATTTATTAATGTCTGATGTGTAAAGTCTTATGTGTAATGTCTTTTGTGTAATGTCTTATGCGTAATGTCTTATGTGTAATGTCTTATGTGTAATGTCGTATGTGGAATGTCTTATGAGTAATATCTTTTGTATACAGGAATGAAGCATATTTTTAGAAACGTACTGTTGCATTGTTTGCATAACTTTTGAACTGGTATCCTTTAGATTCTTTAGGAAACTGCCTGCACCTCCTTTTATTGAAGAAAATAGCCCATAAGAAGATTGTTGTTTTGGATCAGGTTGCTTGTTGCATTGCTGTGGAGGTTGCTGAGGTCTTTGCGGAGGTCTTTGAGAAGGCTGCAAAAGTAATAATGATAAGAAATATAAGAAAGTGATAATGTAGCAAATAACAAAAACTTTTAGTTTTGTTTTAATGTATTATCCCTAATGAAAAAGATTGAAAATGAGTAATAAAAGTGTTAAAATAATGATTACTACAAATTCAAAAGGTATCATTGCATTTAACAACTTAATGAGCACTTCTTTTTTAAGCTTGAGCGAACAATACCCATATATTTTTAAATAAATCTTGTGATTACAAATAAGTATTCAAAGCTTACCTGACTAATAGGAGGACGGTTTTGTTGATGATTAGGTGATGTTTGTGAAATCGGAGGCGCAGGTCTCGCTGGGGCAGGCCTAACCGAATTAACATGATTGCTATTATCCCCATAACTGTTATCATTGCTCAATATCGAAGACTTGAGGGATATCTCGAGAGGTGCCTTCATGTTAAACCCATTCGATTCCGCAATAGCGGCAATGCGTTCCAGAATTCCGTGGATTGTTATTCTCTGTTCTGGATTAACTTGGAAGCAGCCTCGAATGACATCGTGGAAGCATGCAAACTTGGGATCGGGTGGAAGCGAATAATTTGCATTGATAATCCTGAGTTTTGCGCTATCTTCGTAGGGATGCCTCATGTAGCATAAGGTGTAAAGGATACAGCCCAGTGCCCAGATATCTACAGGAGACCCAACAAAATAGTTGCTCCAGGTATCGATCATTTCTGGAGCTCTATACATAGGTGTTGTAAAACGAGCCATCTGAAAATGAAACAGTTGTATTATTCTTCTAATACTATTCTTCTACTATTACTATTCTTCTACTATTACTATTCTTCTACTACTACTATTCTTCTATTTTTACTATTCTTCTATTAGTACTCTTCTATTATTACTATTCTTCATTTAACAACAAATGGCTTACAACTTACATTATCTTCTAAAGTAGACCGTTGGTTAGCATTCCAGGTAATATCAGGTCTGTAAACTTCAACCGTAGCTGAGCCAAAATCACAGAGCTTTAAATTGCCTTCGGAGGTAAATAATAAATTTTCTATCTTTAAGTCCCTATGTATAATAGATGGCGATTGAGAGTGCATGTGCCCCACCGCTCTACAGGTCTGATAAAAAATTTTACATATCGTTTCAGTATCAAAAGCAGTGGTTCTCGTCTGTAGAATTTCAACAAGCGACCCCCCTGAAGATAGAAACAAAAGTTATAAATATTCTTAATGGATATACCATTCAATGGTTGTACATACATGGTGAAACGTTGTACATAATATGAAGATTCATACATAAAGATATCCTTTTCTCTAATTAAAAGGCACATCGCTTTAATCGACGGTCTACATACTCACCAGAGCATAACTCCGTAACCAACAGATATTCCGACTGTCCATGAGAAGTTTGGCTTTTATCTATAAATGATGCCGTTAAATACTGGATAATGTTTGGATGGCCCGACAACTTCTTTAATATGTTAATTTCGTTAATAATGTTCTGCTTTGCATCTTCGTCTGCCGCTAAGAGTCGCTGAAAGTTAATCGATTAATAGCCCTACTCCTTCATACTAACTCGTCATTTCCTACCTTTAAGGCATAGTCTTTACCAGTTGCTACATCCTGAGCGACGAATACCACCGCAAAACCACCTTGAAAGCAAGGAATCATTGAAAATGAGAAAAAATCAATAGCAGGATATATACCTTCAGCAATAACCTTTGTAATCCGGAGTTTAACATTGGAAATTTCGACGGTTTGGCCTACGAAACTGTTGTCGTTTTGTGCTGTGCTGGGTGCGCTGAAATAGCCGAAGGCGGATTTGAATAAGTCGCTCATATTTCGATCTTATTTGACACAGAACACCATTATTTGACGTTTGCTTTGAAAACTGACGGATAGTTCCTTTTTGAACCGCTAGGGACTCGTTATCCGCCACGTTGGTACCCGCCGCGTCGTTTCCCAAAGCAAAATGTATTCACGGAAAAGATGGTTATTTTATCGCCGAGATATGGTAACCGTGAAATTTGACACCGCATCTGTAGGTGACACCTCCAGATAAAACGTCAAATCTGACAATCGATTTTTGTAAACATTGCATATGTGTAACCCTCAATACGTAATTCGCATTAAACCTTCAAAAAAACGAATATTTCTGGTGCTTGCCTCATAATTCTAGGATTTCCACTTAATCTTTCGGGATATCTTCGTCCGAATTGCATTGTCAGTTTGATATGCTTGAATAAGGTGGTCATGTCGAACAATGATTTGAAGCCAGTCCTCCCGAAAACTGGTCAGCTCATGATCGAAAACTGCCAAGGACTGATCACTTGTAAGCCGAGGCTCATACCATTGAGGAGTTTCACTTTGGAGAAGCTCGAGAAGATGCAGCAGGAAGCCTTAAAGTTACAGAGCGAACAACAGGCCTGCGAAAAACAGAACAATTAAGACACTTTCTAGCGGCAAAATGAGCTACGGACCTATCGTTTTCAAAATCTTTCTTTCGTTCCTTCTCGCAGCTGTCGTGCTGTTCCGGTATGGCAACTGGTTCCGGCACCGAATAGTAGTGACGTTGGTCGTACTGCTAGCTTGGTATTTTAGTTTGTTGATTATATTCGTTTTACCTCTTGATGTTATATCGGTGAGTATGTCCTTAGCTTTTCTGGCCTCAAAAAAAATATATGTTTTTGATTTAGTTATTTAATTTTTTGTTATTAAAGTTTACACTCATAAATACGCAGGATTTTCCATTTTCGAGAGATTGAAAGTTTATGACTTTACTATTGGTGATATCTTTAATATTGCTATAATAATTTTGTAGTTTGATATATTTTGTTCCAATAGTAAACCCATAATTATTGTCTGATCTGCTGAGAATGTTCATATATTTATTTTATATTATTATTTTTTAATTTTTAGACTGTATTTCGGCAATGCGTTGAAGTAAATATTCATTACAATGCTTCTGAAAGTAATCTTACAACTGCTACTACGGTTACCTGTGAGGAACCATGGAGTAATGTGCCGGAAAAGTTCTTTCCAAATTTATGGCGAACGGTTTATTGGTCTTCTCAATTTCTCACCTGGTAAGTAAATGTATCTATATTACAGTAAAACTGAAATTCATCCCTTAACCCTTTCAGTACTGAGCTCGAATATATTCGAATGCTATGAAGCCTACCTGCCAGACTGAAATCGAATATATTCGAGCACGTTATGGCGCGAATTTCAAACGCCGATATCTTGCCAAAAATGACGATTTAGCGTTTTCTATACTAATTAATAAATTTAAAATAACAAAGATATAAGTACAGTTGAATCGCGATAGTCCGACACTTTACAGTCCGACACGCTCGGTAGTCCGACGCCGTGCCGTATGAGCGGTTTATTTACCTTAACCTGTAAAACAGATTCATGTTGTGTTATGATTTTAATATGTACATATTACATATGTAAATGTCTCTTCTTTTGTAAAAACTATAGCCTGACTTCATTATT